>JAMPIV010011738.1:0-146490 GCA_024509875.1 Oreohelix idahoensis | reverse complement strand
TATCTATCGATTATTTTGTTATTATACTATTTTCACTATTATTAAAATTATTTTTTCTACTTTTATTACTATTAACTAATATTATTAAATTTTTTAATTTAAATACTTATTATTAAATTTTTATATCATTGCATAGTCTCAAATTTTAATTACCACTACATTTTTTAAAATAATTTTTAAATTTAAATAAAAATATTTTTTTTATTTAAATAAAATTTTTTTAATGTATAACCATTGTCCCCCACCTATGTATTGGATGTTGCGGGACTCTTACAGGAAACAAAAGTCATCCATGGAGCAATAACTGCCATAGGAAGTTTATAATTTATATATTTATTCACAGAGAAACGAAACGAAAATCAAATTAAACGAGAAAGTCAAGTAAGATTGACGTTACAAGAGAGAGAGAGAGCAAAAATATTGCTCGCTATGAGGTCCCTCCAAGCTATAGACATTTGTAAATAGATGTCTCTGGCGGATCTTCCGTAATAAAGATGGCCAGAAAGTATTTAACAAATATAGAGCTAAGGAAAAGAATTGCGGGCAACAGCCCATACAAACCAGAAATTAAAGTACGAAAGGTGGGGATGGATAGGACATACAACTCAGAAGAGAAACATCAAGCACAGCAGAGTTGCCCTTGACTGGAACCCCACAGGGGAAAAGAAGAGTGTGGGGCCCAAGAGAACTTGGAGAAAGAACTGTGGAAGAGGAGGGCTAAGGAAATTGGAATGACTTGGCACAGCTGAAAAAGACAGCCTAGAATAGAAATCGAAGTGAGAGCGCAAACTGTTTCTATTCTACCCTATGTTCCACAGGGAAGTAAAGAATGATGATGGAAGAGGTGCTGTGTTTGAACAGGCCAGGATCTCACTGTGAGGTTGTAATGTTAATGTGGACAAACATTCTTCTAATAAAATAACAGTTCATTCTGTTCATTTTGTTATCCGCGTAGCGCAGTGGTATAGAGCTCTGACTTTCGGAATTTCTAGCTCGGTGGTTCCTTGGCTTCGATTCCAGCCAGTTGAGTGGTGATTTTTTTTTTAGACTGCAAACGGACTCCGGGGTCGACCCAGCCTCATGAATTGGTGGTACCAAACAACTCTGGAAAGGATTAAGGCGGCCAGCGTGATGCTGACCACATTACCCGCCTATTGTAGCTGGTACCGTCAAGAAAATATGGGCCGAACATCAAATTCCCAATATGTCTCATGGGTGTGAAATGGGTTCATTTTTTTTAACCTCCCTATTCATTTTGATTTGTGTTTCATATTAAAATTTGTATGATAGCAGCGGAGAAAGAACGAATGTAACAGTAGGGTGTGACTTTTCAGCCACCTATATGTTCATTATTCATAAACCTTTCAGCCACTCTATATGTTCATTATCATAACCTTTCAGCCACTCTATATGATCATTATCATAACCTTTCAGCCCACCCTATATGTTCATATCCATAACCTTTCAGCCCCACCCTATATGTTCATTATCATAAATCCTTTCTCAGCGGTCCCCAAGGAGCATAGGCACTCAACTAACTTATTCCAAGACTCGTGCCCACGGTGCCATAAGCTCAAGGTCTTTCCGTGACTTCTTTCATCCCCTTCATCTTTCTCCCCTAGTTGTCTTCCCCCATGTGTTCTTTGGCCTCACCTCTACCGCTGTTACTTCGTCTTTTCTATCTGTTTTATCTATCTTTAACCATCCTGTTCACACCCGTGTGTTTATATTAAGGTATATTGTGTGATTAAATATACCAGTATTACCCCTGGCGATTTCAGGACAAGCACTGTCTAATAAATCTGCCTAATAATTAGCAATCGAGAGATTTCCTCAGTATGTGTTTTTAATACATCGCCAGCGTCTTCTTCTTATCTCTCAATTTCACTGTATTACAAGCATAATTCTGTCATTAAAAATAAAAATGCTTCTTTTTAAAGACGAACGCATTACTTCACACAGTCTCTCACGTTCCTTGCTGTTAACAGTAACACCTACACACCCACATAACTACAAATGGTTGTATGGCCTTATCACTTCAACATGTAAAAACCTAGCGATGTATTTGAGTTTTGATCACGGTTTTTAGATTTTAAAAAAAAAATATATTGCCTCTGTTGTTGACCAATTAGCTGACTTTCAACGTAGTCCACACGGGATTTTTTTCTAAAATTACGTGTTTATTTTTTTTTCTAACTTGATTATTGAAGAAAGGGGGACTAAACGTAATATATCAAAGGAAAAAAATGTATTCTGTGGTTTTTTTTTATTTTCTCTCTAAAGTGGACTCAAACACGGTGACGTATATTATTTTTTTTTCTTTTCTTCTTTTTTCTTTTTTTCTTCTTTCTGTCTGCCTTTCTGTTTATGTTTTCGTCTGTCTCTCCACCCTACCTACCTACCTACCTACCTACCTACCTACCTACCTACCTACCTTACCTACCTACCTACCTACCTACCTACCTACCTACCTTATCTATCTATCTATCTATCTATCTATCTATCTATCTATCTATCTATCTATCTATCTATCTATCTATCTATCTATCTATCTATCTATCTATCTATCTATCTATCTATCTATCTATCTACCTACCTACCTACCTACCTACCTACCTACCTACCGACCTACCTACCTACCTACCCACCCACCCATCCGTCCGTCTGTCTGTTTGTCTTTCTTCCGTCCTTCCCATCCCTCCATACCTCCTTTCTTCTTTTCTTTCTTTTTTCATTACTAAGTTTTTTTTTTTTTGCCCCATGGAAAAAAATAATTAGAAAAGTCAAGGACATTTGAAAAGTGCTACAAATTTTTGCTCTGTGCAGGGCTCGAGCTTTCTTTGAAGATACAAAGACGTAATAGTCGGCTAATATTGAGTTGTGCATAGGGCTGGTAAAAATCTTTTATCTTGTAAAAAAAAAAAAAAAAAAATCTCTACATAAACCACCCGCTGAAAGAGTCTCTGTTCTATAGTATGCTTCCTCAGGGGGCCATCTGCAATGATGACTCTATGCTCCATAAAGGAGATGAGGATGATAATGATGTTACAGTTGATTCATCATCATCTCAACCCATAACCTCGTCATGGGTCGTAGGGGTGCCATGGTGGAAGCATCAGCAGACAAGGTCCTCCACTGCTCTCTATCCACAGCAATGCGCACAAGTGTGGAAAAACCGTGCCCTGTCCATTCTTTGATGTTATCAGCCCAGGATTTTCTTTGCTTTCTCTCTTCTCCGTTTACCTTCGACTGTTCCCTGGAGGATCGTTTTCGAAAGGGAGTCATGACGAGTTACATGCCCAAGCCAGGCAAGCTTTCGACGTTTCACTACTGACAAAAGTGCTTCTTGGTGGCCTGCATACGTGTTTATTTTCTCTCTAACTCTCTACAGTTGATTACTAGAGACCAATTTATATTTACACTACTGGATTGTCATTGGTTTCAGGAATGACACAATTATGCCCATCCGTCGACTTACCAAAGCTGAACTAGTGGTTCTTTATGTCGCCAAGTTAAGTACGTTGCCGTTATGGGAAAAGAAAACTAATCAGAATCTTTGCTACTGAGGTTTCGAGAACAATGTTAAAGATAAGAAAGTGAAAATAAAGGTCTTAGCCTTAATAGCAAAAAGACAGAAGTAATGGTCATCTCGAAAACAACGTCTTCTCCATAATGCACAAACAAAGTAGATGAAACAGTTTTAAATCACTTCAATGGATACAAAGTCAGTACAGAAAAAAAATCAAATAAAGATTATATGAGAATTGCGTACTTTGTGTGCTCTATATGGTGTGGAATGCTGGAGAGTAAAACAGAAGATAATGTCGAAACTGTACTCTTTCCACACAATCTCATCATGTGACGTATTCTTTCCAGAACATTGTCTCCATTACAGCTGCTCTGAACGCATCACGATTCTGGGCAAATCGACCTGCATCAGCCAAAGACAAGTTCAGACTCTCTGTGATGTCCTGGGTCCACCGTCGTCTAGGTCGACCCCTTCCCCTTTTTTCAGGGACCATGCCTTCCATCACTGTTTTTTCCAGGCTATTATGTCTTTTTATATGACCGAAAAATTTCAGCTTCCTTATTGCGATGGTATTTAGGAGCCAATGTTCCTGTACGTTTAGTGAGTGCAGTACCTCTCTGTTGGTCTTTTTTTCTGTCCAGGGTATTCTCAACATCCTTCTGTAGCATTTCATTTCGAATGATGTAATCTTTTTTGCAACTGTTTTATTGAGTGTCCAAGTCTCGCAGCCGTATGTTGCTACTGGGAATATACATGCTCTGATCAGTTGTAACTTTGTTTCTTTGCTTGTGCCTTGCCATAGGTTTTTTCATCTGTATTAGTTTATGTGAAGCAATTGCAAGTCTTCTTTTAATTTCTACTGCACAGTCGCCAGAGCTGTAGAAATTAAAAGAAGACTTGCAATTGCTTCACATAAACTAATACAGATGAAAAACCTATGGCAAGGCACAAGCAAAGAAACAAAGTTACAACTGATCAGAGCATGTATATTCCCAGTAGCAACAGGTAATGTAAAGAAAATAGATTTTCACGAGTGAGATGGTGGAAACTAATTAGAATCTGTCCCTGAAATCGAGAATCTTCTCTCTTTCAGCCTATCTCTACAACAGAACTAGTTTAGTCAGACAGTCTATTAGAACATATATAGTAATCTATATATACCACTCACATACACACACATACGTGACGACAGTTAGACGCACAGACGTGAAAAAAACTATAACAATGAAATATATATATTTTGGAACGAGCTGACCGACATACTTGAATAAAATGTATGTAAATTTTATTAACACAAAGAAAATTTCCACAACAAATAAGTTGGCTTATCAAGCACATAGGTTAATGAATTACTAAAAGAATAAGAGACCCATAGGTGTAATCTTTTCCCCCTATGTTTAGCCTACGATCCCGTTAGAAGAAAAGTTATAGCCCCCAAAGAGTCACAGATTTATACGCTATGGTCTAGTATTTCCCTCTATAGTTAAGAACAGAGTTGATACATTAATCTATTCTAAGAGGAAACACCCTTAGCAACAAACTTGCATAAAGAAATTTCAAAGTGGGTGCATGAATATAAAAAATGAAAGAATCACTCGTTCTGCTTTCTCTCTGTTCATTCAGCAGGGGCCCCTGACATACTTTCTTACCTACAAACGTGATGTTTCTCGCCGTCTGGCGCAAACTTCAGGACACTTCTCTACAGTGAATCTGTATTCTTTTGATAAAGAGAATCCCAGCTCTGCAGATGCAGGTTTCTTCCAATGTTCCGGGGAGCGTCCCCTTTATAACTATATTTTCAGATTACTGGTAATGTCGCTTGAATCAGTTTAGGTAAGACATTTTAAACGGACTCACCGTGTCAGAATCACGAGGTTTCCACTACTTAGGAAAATGACAGGTTGGTAAACTTCTCTCACATTAAAAATTCTTGCTCACACCACAATTAATAAAAAAAAAACGTTGGAAATGTTACTGTTTGTAATTTCTCTCGCCACAGGGGCTGAATGTACAATGAGATTGTTGGGAAGAATTATAATCTGGCTCGATTGGCCCAGTTATTGCATTTAGTATTAAAGTTTGTGAGATGAGTACTCTGTCTTTTTCAGGATGCAAACACAATGCCAGACAGGTTGTAACTTGGAAACTCACTTATTTAAATTACAAAAATGTTTCTTCTATTTTATTCTCATATACTGAAACCGCTGGTAGATGTTGGGCTTTACCCAGAATACATTAGCGCAGAAGTAAAACGATCTCCAATCGACCAACTAAATGATGCTTCTATTAACAGAGATCATAGGAATCGAAAGCTAGATGGTTCTAGTCTTTCTAGCTGTACTGGATGAATTAAGTTAGAATTCTGGAGTATATATCTCTCCGAAATTAGGGGAAGGTTACGTCTATAACCCGACCCGACTCATTTGCCAGATGTTAGCACCTACGTCCAGATTTACATATTTCCTTGCTCATTCTACAAATGAAACGAATTCTACACACCCTTACCGAACCCAGACTTAACACCTACAGTACATTCTCTCATTCTGATCAGACATCGGCAATAAAACTCACAGTGTGAGTTTTACATGTTCTGCTTCATATGGCCGTTCCCAGCGATCAATGTCTTTCATCTCACATCTTCCACCGAGAATATTTAACTATAGGCGGACAGATCAGAGAAAAATAATAGACGATAGTCTTACTTCTTATCCCTGTCGAGAACGAATTAACACGATTCGGTCTCATCAAAGAACTTAGTTAACAGCAATAAAATGCGTTGCTAAATTAGAAATGAAAAGACAAAGGTTAGGATGGGAGAAGTTTATCTTAACAATCTAGCGTATGCGAAAACAAAGAAGGGAAAAAGAGCGAAAGAAAGGTAAAAGACAAGTGCAGAATAAAGAATAAATATCTGAAATTTATTAATCATAATATCTCTGCCACAAAGACGACTCCTGGCTTGATGGCCACTGACTGCTTTGGCAGTCGGTGGCTAAGGATCAAAGAAGAAGAAAAGATTCAACTATCTGTGCATGTTAATAACATCAGATGGAAAATGCAACCCTGAAGTTAAGTTAGCCTAGCACAAGCAAACGCAGCATTCTATAAAATGGAAAAAAATAATTATTTTATGCAACAACTCTTTGTCAATGGAAGTAAGAAAAAATGCTCTTAGGTATTTTATAGAACGACTCTTGGCATGGTGAATTGTGTCGTGAACAATTAGTAAACAAGTAGGAAAAACATTAGAGGCCACAGAGAATGTTAAAAAATACCATGGACAGATAATCAGGGAAATGAGGACTTCAGGTAAAAGACAATGTGCAAAGGGAGCTTATTCCTCTTTTTTAGAAGGAAGCAATCCTCTTTCTTTGGGCATGTTATGAGAACAAGGAAGCTAGAGTATATGGGTATATGGTGACAATAGCAAAGACTGAAGGAAAGAGAGAGAGAGAGAGAGAGAGAGAGAGAGAGAGAGAGAGAGAGAGAGAGAGAGAAGGAAGTCAACAACAGAATTGATAAATAGTGCTGGAAACAGACATTTATTCAGAGCTATGGTCGTCAACGTCACCAGGCAAGGTACTTGAAGAAAAGAAGAAGAAGAAGAAAGAAAGATGAAAGAAAGATGAAAGAAAGAAGAGGTAAGTAGGAAAAGAAGAAGCGATTTCGAGAAATGGAAACCCTGGTTCATTTAGGACACCTGCTGCACGCAGCTGGCTTAGATCTGTCAGCATTATTCTGACCTCTGTAGAAGTTTGCTTGCATATTTTATGACCTCTGTGTTAATGCATATTCGAGTCCAGTACCTGCCAGCACGTGAGGTCACAAGTTATTGTATGTTGCTTGCAGTACAAAGATAGAATGGATAGTTGCCCTTCGCTAAGTTTGTTTAAACCAGCTGACCACATTCTGCTCCCACCTTGGTTATTTAGCGTTACGGTGTTTTTGTTGTTGTTGTTGTTGTTGTTTGAAATTATGAAGGCTCGGAGTTGTAAAAAGAGCTGTTTCATTTTTAATATTTGTGAATGTTTGTTTTGTGGTTTTCATTATTTTTGTGAAAGTGTCCCCTTTTATACAATAACGCAAAATTAACCCCTTAAAGGCCGAACATGATTTATACTGGAATACTAACTTTACGATGATCTCGGTTTTCTTCTTCTTCTTCGTATACTCTCAGACGTCCACTTGAATGTTTTCAAAGAAAACAGTAGTCAGCTTGAGGCTATTTGAATCTCCGTAGAGCTTGTCCACGAATGCTGCTGGTATCGGCCACATGCGCTTTCTCTGTTCCATATATCTTGGGCATCTTTGAAGCAGATTTTTAGATTTTATGTACCACAGTTACACTGATCGGTAGTTCCTATCTTTAGCTTGTTGAATAGATGATATCTCAATCTATTGTGGCCCGTGCAGAGTTTGAAGATTACCACTTATTCTCTTCTGTTCAGCTGGTAGTGTGCATAATTTTGTGTGTGGCCTGGATGCTGTGCATCCCATTTGTTTCTGTATCTGATTCTGATAAAACTCTTTGTCTCCTCGAAAGTTATACTTGCATCACGCTTAGGTGGCTTAAAATCTCTTATTTAAGACAATGTTTATTTTAGAACCAAGCCATTTGTTTTATAAACCTGGTAATTATTCACCAAATTATCACAGGGCTCGTATATGGCCCAATGTCGTTTCATTACAAATTATGATTTTCAATTGTCAACTTTTTTATCACCTCTCGTAACTCTTTCTGGAGTCCTTATAACTGGATATCAAAGTGTAGCCTACTTTGAACAACTGCTGTGTTTGTCTAGTGTTGTACTCTGAACTTTATTGTCCTACTTTATTTGCCTGCTAACTCGGGTTATATCTTACAATCTGATTTTCAGTGCTTCAAAACCATACAAGATATTTAAGTTAATCCACTTCAAAAACTTGATTCTGTCCTTATCTTAATGGTTTCACTATTGTCAGCGTTTTAGTATTCTTTCTGTAAATCTCCGAATCATGCTATAGGCAAGTGTTGTTAACACGATTTATATGTGTATAAAGTTATTCGCTGTCTTGTGCGAATATCTCTGAATATTGCGAGATTTTGTTGAACATTGCAGAATAACGCAGCACATTGCCTAATATTCCAGAATGTTGCAGAGTATTTGCAGGCTGTTGCAGACTATTGCAGAGATGTTAAAAAAATTTGCAGCATTTTGCAGAATATTGTAGGATGTTTCTGAATTTTGCACGATGTTATTGATGTGGCAGAATATTGCACGATGTTGTAGAATATTGCAGGGTGTGGCTGAATATTGCACGATGTTATAAAGTATTGCAGGATGTGGCAGAATATTGCACGATGTTATAGGGTATTGCAGGATGTAGCAGAATATTGCACGATGTTATAAAGTATTGCAGGATATGGCAGTGTAGTGGGTTTGATGGTATTGTATGATGGTGATATTACTAAATGTAATGTATGAGGCCAGCTGTGAAGGCTCCTGAGATAAAATGTAGTTGTGAATTGACAGAAGGCCTTTCTTGCTACCACTACGACCTCACACTCAATTTTTTTTCTTAATGAATGTAGCTATGTAAAATGTCTAGGGTAATGATGTGTAATGTGGTGTGATAGTTATAGATACACCCACAGATATTTAAGCAGACTAATAATATTTAACAAATATTGTAATACACTGAACTAACTCAAGAGTGTAAAATTTTTGATAGAATTATATTACATTTATTTGTTCTGGATCAAGTTTTATGTTGACCAGAACTTTCTTAAAAAAAGGATTTAAAAATTATGAAAGAAATGCATGGAATGTTACATAATAAATGCAAGAGTGTACATATATAAGTACTAGACTAGTTAGTTTTATTAAAATGTTCTAGTAGTCATCTACTTGGGAGGATAGTTAATGCTTGTGCTGTTGGGGTGGACTCATCACACCTGTCTATATTGACTACACAGTGTCCAGTAAATTACAGGAATTTTATGGGGTATTAGTAACTAAAAGGCGTTGGTGAACTTCCAGCAGACCAGAGGCTCACTCAACTTTCATATGTAGCTCTGGTGCTGAAATCTGGTGGTCCCACCTCTCCGTGCTGGCGGGCAATAATAGCGGTCTCTGTCACAACGTACTGCACAGATACACTCGAGTAAAATCACCAACTGAATGGACACCGCCTTGTTGACAACTGAAACTCACAGCTCTGCAATCAAAGTATTGGCTATGTGTCAAAATTCTATTCTCTACCCACGTCTGGACACAACACGGACACAACAACCACATCATACAGACAGGTCAGATCTCTCTGACCAAACAGCACATTTACCATGGTGGTTTTACATCAGATAGGTCCTCCCAGACTATAGATTCTGAAAAATATTTATTAGTTTCCTTCCCTAAAAGTGGATAGGTAATATGTTTCATTATTCTCAACACTTGATCTGTCTTTCCTAACCCTTGCTGGAGGTTATGTATATTGTTGGTCCCTAGACCCTGACTTGGGCGGGGGGTCTAGAGCAAATCCCTACTTGTTTGTAAGGCTAGATTATGATATGGCAGTATCAAATCACTCGAACATTAAACAATATTCAAAATATACAAAGAAATAATTTCAATCTTACCAGATTATGAATAAAGAACACAGAAATGCTAGCAAAACTCAGCTGAGCTGCTGGCTATAGTATGGCGTCCCTGAACTTATTTCACTTTCTTTCATTTGGAAATCACCACACTTTAAAATACTGTGTCTATCATCGAACAACTATTGAGGAATGGCCCCACTTGCGCGTCTGAGCGCCGATAAAATGATTGTCTGTGGCCAATCACTGCCTAGGTTTATTTCAAATTCAAATTTCCTACCCTAAAGTCATTTCAGTCATGCTTCAGTCAAGTATGGATGTTTATCTGTTAGTCTGTCCGTCTCTACTTGTTTTTTTCAAAAACGTACTTGATTTTTGAACCAACCTTTCTCTCCCCTCCAAAATTTTGTCGTTAAAAGTTATATTTAGACACAGCTCCCACCAATGTCCCTTCGCTTCCTTACTAAGTAAATTTGAACACCTGCGTCTCAAGGTCGTGTTTTTTTGTGCAAATAGCGACACTTTTTATTCCATACAGTCTGTCGCTGATGTGAACAACACTGTCTTTTGTCATTATCTTCAATATTATCTATCCGTCTGTAAAATTAAGAACATATTAGTTCACTGCTCAGAATGGGCCATCCGGCCAGCTAATTTTTATCTTCCTAACATTAATATTACGAAAAAGTTACTTTTTAATTTTTGTAATATTCCAAACATCTGCGGTCTGCCGCTGAATTCAAATCAAAGGCTTGGTATCGCAAAAGCGACCAATAAATGACTGTGGCGTAACATATCCAAGGTCCCTTCTGTCGAGTTCCTTACTTTATGTCAACTTGGGAAACGTGACTTTTCTCCGTTTCCCCCCCAATTTCGTCTCCTTAGCCTTTCTAGTCTCACGCAATCTTTCCAGTCATATTTTTTCCTTTTTATCCGCCGTTCCCCTCCTGTCTAGCAAGTCAATTTTTATGGAGGGTGATGACCCGCGGTCTGGGCGATCATGTACTATCAGCACCCTACGCATTATGTTTTTATCCTTACATGTTATCTTTGGAGGTATTTTACCGTTGTATCTCTGTCAATTTCACTACAGGCAGAATATTCTGGGATACTACAACATATTGCAGGAGTTTGTATAATATTACAGCTTTTTCCGTGTCTATATAGAAAGTATATTTGTTTTTCCGGACTTAAATGCTGTTAACTCTTTAACCCTCAAGAGCCAGTATACTGTACTTCCTGCTAGACCCATTTGGCCCAATCAACAGTATACTGGCTTTCGTATCTCTTGATCCTTTCTAGGGCTGTTTCTAATTTTGACAACTCAAAAACGCTATTTTCTTAAAGTATAGCCATCCATTATGGACTTTTGTTATTTATGAATATGAACATTTAAAAAAATTATTTCCAAACAAAAACAATAAAAACATAGTGGAATGGCCATTTTTGTTTGGTCCAAACCCACTTTTTTGCTTGGGACTGAAAGAGTTAAGTAAAACTGGAGAATATTTCTATGATATGACTACGGATGGAAGTGCCACTCGAAAATACTACCGTCCGTATATGTTTGGCTTCTTTCATACTTACATGAAATTAGTTCGGTAGATATGTTTACTCTCTGTGATGAGGTCAGCTTCACACCGGGTTGGCGTTTAGAGTACAAGCAGATTTAGAATGACATTAAATACATTGTAAACCTGCCCACTTGACTGATATCTGAATTACGGAAATACGTCTGAGTAATATCTTTACATTTGAATCCGAAGATGTTTACTGTCTGTTCTTTCTATCCATGCATTATGCATCAACTTCACTTCGGCTTATATGAATAGACCAGAATTTTAACAAGATCGTTGTTCGACAAAATAAACGATATCAGGTTATCACGAGGCTTAACAATTCAAACTATAATCAGACTTATAAACGTTATTACTGTTTTTTTTTCTCATTTCCTCTTAATTAAGAATGACGCAGTCCTGGACTTTTTCTCACACAAATGAGACAAACATGTAGTCTTACAAAGAGAATGCAACACTTTACAAATCAGAGCTATGGAATACATGCAATGCACTCTTGAAGAGAGTACAACACTTTACAAATCAGAGTAATAAAATACTTGGAATGCACTGTAGAAGAGGATATAACACTCTTGAAATCAGAGCCATGGAATAATTCAAATGCACTGTAGTAAAGAATATAACACTTTAGAAAAAGGAGTAATCGAATACGTGGAATGCACTGTAGAAGAGAATACAACACTGTACAAATCAGAGCAATCTAATACTGTGAGTGCACTATGGAAGAGATAACTAAAATGCTTTACACATCAGATTAATAAAATGCGCGGTGTGCACTGTTGATAAGAATACAACTCGTTACAAAGCAAAGTTATAGAATGCACGGAATGCACCGTACACAAGCATACTGAGGGCACATTCATTAACTAACAAGGAAGTAGTGAATTTGAAAATTGCACAGAGACTACTCAACAAGGAAATAAAATTTGCATACTTTTTAATATTTCTCTATATCTAATCAACAAGGAATTAAGAAATTTATTGACTGAGTGAAGGTCGGAGGATAAAGATGTATTAGGGTAGTGACTAAAGATGTAAGAAAAGGAACGAGAGATAATTGGTAATACATGTAGTCATTCTCTAGAGGTGAGATCATGCCACGGGTAGTGAGTTTGTATGTGTGCCTGTGTCAGACAACGTGATTTAAAAAAAAAAATTTAATGATTTTTTGGGGTCTTGTGTTTGCGAAGCGCGCTTCGTTCAGCCTAGACACGCAGTCCGTTGGTTATATTAGGACACATGTCCAAATATAAAAGAACATTATGGTTTGGACGTGTATATTGTATCTTACGTGACTTAAAAAAAAACAAAAATAGGAGTTTTGCCTCGAGGCGCGTTTCGTTCAATCCAAGGTTCATCGGTTATTTTTTTTTTTCCTTAACCAGCGGCACTTGGGCTTTCAGCCCTTAGGCCCAATGACATGTCAGTGCGAGGCTGGGGAGCCTGTGGACTTTCCTTCCAACCCGGTCAGGAGCTTCGCTCCTTCCCATCCACAGAGGGTTTATCTCAGCAGCCGTTCAGGTTATTCAGTCAAAATCCCGGTCGTTGACACTGCTTCAAATGCTGACGCCCGGGCATGAACCTTGAATAACTGGTCGCCAGCGCAACGTTGTAACCATTACACCAGCGCGGCTCCCCATCGGTTATGTTAAAGAGTACTGTATATGCTTGTCTTTGTGTCAAGAATATCAGGTCATGAATAGATGTCTTTGTTGACAAGTGGGTCATGGCTGTAACAGGTGAAAATAAGAAGTTTGTTCATTAGCAGTATCTTCATCCAATCAGAACTGACCTTGGGGATGATGCGCCCTTGAAGTGATCGCCCTCAGATGTTTTTGTTTAAGCCCATGTGTTGCTTGCGACGTGTTCTTGTCTCTTCCTGCTTGTTGTAAAGAGCTACTTTTTGCTCAGTTTGAGGTGGCATCTTGGGGAGCATTTCCACGATCTGCAGCTTCATCCTCCCCAGGCTGCTGGATATCCAGAGCCTTCATCTCTACCTTACAACACATCGTTGACCCTCACCTGCTATTTTACCATCTACCAGTTGTCCGTAGAAAATACTTCATGTTTATATTGGTGAATTTTATTAGAAACTTCAGTTAATCTATCTCTCACTCGTTGTGCCCCATTCTTAACCCTTTGAAAATAAAGTTCGTTCGTTCACTCTCTCTCACTCCCTCTACCCCCCCCCCCTCTCCCCCCCCCCCCTTTTCCCAATGTTCAGGGTTAATGTAACTCGGAAAAAAATTGCAAACTTTTTAATGAAAAAAAAAAGAAATGTGTATACAGTTATGATGACAGATCAGCTCCGTGTAGTTGCTGCGGGTCGTTGAAGAGACTGACAAAGAATAGGATTACTACATCCTCAGGCATGTCATACAAGGCCACTAATATAATGATTGCCACATAAATCACAGCTGTAAGAGCATGTGACTGCTTGTTGCTGGCTTACTTGTCTCATAGAAATTTCAGAAATCAAGTACTACAGCTGATAGGATCCGTGCCGTGTAAACTTTTTATCTTCTCTGACCTTCTATGAGGAGGAAGAATTTTGCTCGTTTTGATGAGCCCCCTACTGATCTAAATCAGTAACACATTACTTAAAAAGCTCTTTTATATGTATTCAAAATGTCTGAGACAATTGGCTGCAGTCCACTCAAAATGACTAAATCAACGATAAGTTTGTATATATATATATATATATATATATATATATATATATATATATATATATATATATATATATATATACAGATAACAGATGTAATAATCAATTGTAGATAACAATGTAAAATAAATAAAGGTTGCGTAAAATTGGAGTATTCCTTTAAAGATTCATCACTGGTGATGATCTGGATATGGTTTGAAAATTTTCTTAAAGAAAAAGAGTTCACTTGGCAGCTCCGAATGGGTACTTAGCTGCCAGTAAGATGTTGGTTTGCTTCTGCTCCAGCGGATGCTTGTTCTTCAAGTCTGGTGGCAGCAACACGACACTCGTAGTATCATGGGGTAATTATTAAGATGGTCCACCGTCTGTTTAGACCTGTCTGATGTTGGTGTCTATCTTTAACTGAAGGTCACTTATACCACACACTTGTTCCACTGACTAGTACCACCAAGTGGTACTACCAACTAGTATAATGAAATAAGAAAGAAACAAATACCCTTCTGAGTATGGGTTTTCTGACAGGAAAATCAGGTGTTCTTCGCCCTTTCATTCCACCATCCTATCTGCCCTGTACCCTCTCTGAGCATTAATGGTAATCCCAGTGAGAGGAAAACACCCACTGTATTTATATAAAACATGTTTACATATACATATGCACTGGTTGAAAAGGTTAATATAATAATTATGTACATTATTTCTGTCATCATCCACTCCCTGCACCATATGGAACTTGGGACTACCTCTGCTTTTGGTTCTCTATGAAATACCCGCATGAGACAGTCACTAGCTCTTGCAGTAGTGGTTCATGAAACCATCATTCTATATGCCGAGGTTGACTTGGACATCCTCCAGCAATTTTGGACATGTTAATAATGCAAAATATAGAACTATAAAATGTACAACTCATCCCAAATATCTTTGGGCACACAGACTTCTGGTTCAGAGAAATAATTTCGGCAACTTGGTTAAGATGCCTCTTACACGTGGTCTAGGGTATTACTTTACAATAAAATCCCACTATGACTTAGTATTCAGGGTCCCAGGATTCCGGGCTGTTTGTATTAAAAAAGGTAGAGTTTTCTTGCGGTTTAAGTTCAGAGGATGCTCAAACATGCTGCCCGGTCCTTTAAAGAGGATTCTATTCCTTATTCTGGCTTGTGTAACTGTCTTCATGACGAATTAAACTTATTAGTGGCTTAGACTCTGAAGATGTTAGGTTATAAGTAACATTTGGCCCACGCTTCCACATAGGTACTATATGACAAGGCTTCAATCAGAAATGTTGTATTTTTAACATCTGAAAAGCAAAACGAATTGCCTGCAACGCGTATATTGCAGGGGTATATCCCCAATATCCTCTCTTGGAAGATTCCTGCTTGACACATAAAATGTGATTTTTAAAATGTCACTTCCCATATAAGGTATTTTCTCTTCCGTTGATATCAAACCTGCTTACACTCACGATTTTATAGATCTATTACTGATAATTTCTTTCAAGACTTCATTTTCATATGATGATCCATCTCAACAAACGTGGGTTCGAATCTCCTCCCGGACAGAAATAAAAGGCAATATTAGCCGTATGAACGATAAGACAACTGACTATGTCCATCGCCGCTTTGTTTAAGCACTATTCCGGTCGCACCCACTCACGGTGGTTATCTTCCTATAAACGCCTGTGTCTAATCTCACAAGGGATCTCCAATTAAACCCAGAAATGACATGAATTACAGAAAAAGTGTAAACAATGAGTGACGCCAAGAACTGTGTATACAAATTGAGAGGTAGATCAATAATGATGGAGAAAAACATGAACGCTAGGACAAGAGAACGGACAATTTTGTCACACGCATATGTTGGGCAGATGCTCAGCAGATATTTTATCAGTGCTACAGTTACGCTCATCGGCAGTTCCTATCTTTAGCTTGTTGAATAGATGGTATCTCAATCTGTTGTGGCCAGTGCGGAGCCTGAAGATTACCACTTGTTCTCTTCTGTTGAGCCGGTAGTATGCATCATTTTGTGTGTGACCTGGATGCTCTACATCCCATTTGTTTCTGTCAGTTATTTAAAAACAAATACGTTTTTTTCCTTCTAGTTTCAAGTTTGCATGTATTATTATTTTTTTAAATATACGTAATTAATCAGTATTAAGGCTTAAGTGGTAATGTAGGTGTATCAGAAGTAGGTGCATCATGAAACAAAATGTAATACTTTAAACAAATTATTTGCTGTAAGCCATAACAAGAAACATATGTTGGCGGTTGCAGTGCAAGCAAATTTAGCAAAGGCGTCAAAAACATTTTCACACCTGCCAACTTGATTGCTATCTGAATTACGGAAATGAATCCGAAGATAATAAATAGGAAAGACGCTAGCAGGTGCTTACAGTTCATAATTGTAACAAGGTATTATTCAAGAGAAAGTTTCAAGAGATAGTGAGGCGATGGAATCTGCAAGTAGGCTGAAAGTTAAGTCTTTTGTTACTGCCCACACAACTATGCAGCCGCGTAGATTTGCTTCCTACATGCCAACAAAAGCTATTGTAAAGCCGATTTTTATTTATTAATTATTTTAAAAACATATTGGCGAGGCACGCCCCGATGTTTCCGACATTAACGTTAATTAAAAATAACCTTCTGCAGGCCATGGAAGACAATTTGATTAGGGCATTTTTTTTACATAGTGAATTATGAATTTCAGAAGTCAAAATCCAACACTTCAGGCTTTGAAAGAATATCTCCAAACTGAAAATAAGGACATAATACAGCTGAGTGAAACAATTGACAGCCTGCTAACAACATACAACATGAGGGTCACCCTCCAGTGGATACTAGGACACACAGGCTGACCAGGCAATGAAAAAGCAGACATACTAGTAAAACTAGGAGCAAGCTTGGTTCAGACAAACACTCCAGACAACATGCTAACAGTTAAACAAATACTTCAAAACAACTTCAACGAGGAATGGCTGAACCGATGAGCAAAAGGGTCTACTGGCCGTGCTTTGTGTAGAGAAATGTCCCAACCCAACAATAAGGACAACATCAAGAACCTACGACGCGCAGAGCAGAGCACAATCGTGCACCTTAGAACAGAACACACCAGACTCAACAAGCACTTAAACAAATTAAACCCCACATATAAGCCTAATTGCTGTAACTGCACCCATCCATATGAGACAGTTCAGCATGTGCTGTTGACTTGCCCAGGACTCTCCATAGAAAGAAGAAAGCTGTTGCCGGGCTCCCCAACAATCGCAAACACTCTATACAAGCACCACTCAACAGCTGTAGAACACATGTACATTCTTCAACTGGCATTGACTGCTAAAGAGCGACAAGCTCAGCAGCCCTAGTTAATCAACAACAACATGAATATGAGAACGAGTGTGTGATTTTAGTTTAATTTAAATTTACATGCTTGCGATTGTTTGAAAAATTAACGTTCGTTTTTCAAATTTACCACTGTGCATTTTTTAAAACTTAAAAGCGAATGAGGGTAAAACAGTGAGGTGCGGCGAGGAGCGGAGCTGGAGCAGTCATTATCATATCTAAGCCGGAACAGAGCAGTTAAAAAATATGATTGATCCAAATACCTGCTAAAAACACTACGATATTTTCAATAGAACACTTGCATAAAATCAAAGTTTCGGTGTGTCTAAAGGTCGTATGAAGATAAAAGAAAGAAATTGGTGAAAAATATGAAATATAACTGATTAATGATAACTGGCCATTCACTTTTTTTCTTATACAATAGAATGAATCCCCTTGAAGAGCCACTATGCCAAGGTATTGAAAGATCTGATAAACTCATTTGAAAGTCTGGCCAAATGCTTCAGCAAGTGCACAATACAGTGGATATCAGCCCATTGAAACATTTCAGGCAAACTTGCTAAGGAAGGAGGTGCTGTATAACAAAATGATGTAGGGACAACTAATGAAGTGGCAAAATCAACAATAAAAGCCACATTTAATTAAGCCCAAACGGGAAAGGTCATGTAAGAAATTATGCCTATCATCAGCTATCTTGGCTTGACCAGTCGTCATTTTCCAGCTACGCACTGGACACAACAGGTTGAGGTACCATCTACGAGCCTGTGGCATCAGCCCCATGACAGCCGAACATCTGCTACCGTCCTGCCCATTATTCAGCAGTGAACGGGGTAATATACGGCAACAATCTACTTCTCTCCACGAAAAACTGTTTTGAGATGTCAGGAACCTTGAGTTGACTATTACCTGAATCATTAATGTGGAAGTCTGTGGGCAAACGAGATAGAAGAAGATGAATGTATGGAACATTTTAGTGAACTTGGAAACAATAATAAAATGGCTCACTAACACGTGTTTTTTTTTTTTTGCTGCGTGTTTTATGATTTTATGTAACAATTGAATATTAGTTGTATGCAACAGTTATCACTCCTGCCCAAGAAACATGTATCTTTCAATAAAATATACAGCAGATAGTCGATTATCCGAACTAATTGGGACCAAGGTTGGTACTGTTAATCAAACTGTTCGGATAATCAAACATATATGAGAATATCCAGTTGATACGAAACTTAGTGTAATTAGGCCTACAATAAAATTATTTTACGCAACGCTATTACTCCTGAATTTTGAAATATGAATTATTATTATTTTTTAAATAATTGATTTAGGAAATGGTTTTTAAATAAACGTTTTGAAGAAACAATGTATTTATTTTAAACTTCAATTCATTACCCTCTGCTTCCAAGGAGCATAGGCCTTCAACAAACACACGCCAAGTCCTCCTGTCACGTGCCATCATCTCAAGTTCTTTCCACGTTCTCCTCAACATTTTCACCTCTGTTTCCAGCTCTCTTCTCCATTTGCATCTTGGTCTACCACTGCCTCTCTTGCCCTAGGGGTTCCAGAACAAGGATTGCCTTGTAATGCTATCAACAGGTTTCCTCAGTGTGTGTCCTATCCATCGCCATCGTTTTCTCATTTCTTGTTCCATTGGCACTTGTCTGGTTCTTGTCATCAGTTCCACATTGGTAACCTTGTCATACCATTTTATTCCTTCTATTCTACGCAAGCACCCATTTATGAAAGTCTATAGTTTTTTGGTTGTTGTTTTTGTTGTTCTCCATGTTTCAGAGCCATATAATAGTACTCATGACATTTGAGTTGAAGGTTCTTATTTTTGTGTTGGACCCGATTTCTCTTGATCTCCAGATATTCCCCACTGCAATGAAAGCTCCTCTTGCTTTTTGTATTCTTATTTTGATATCACTGTCTGTCGTAGATTTTAGATAGGGGAATTAAGACATTGGTTGGTCCCTTCTGAATAGAAATAGAACAGGTGATAGCTCAGTGGGAGATGATGATAGAAGTAGATTTTCACGAGTGAGATGGTAGAAATTAATAGTCTGTCCCTGAAATCGAGAATCTTCTCTCTTTCACCCTATCTTCTACAACAGATTTAGAGGAGTCAGACAGTCTATTAGAATATATATTAATATATATATATATACCACTCACATACACACACACATAAGTGACGACAGTTAGACGCACTGACGTGAAAACTATAACAATGGAATATAGATATTTGGGACGAGCTGACTGACACACTGGTATAAGTTTATGTAAATTTTATTATCATAAGACAATTGTCCACAACAAATAAGTTTGCTTATCCAGCACATATAATTACACATAGGTTAATGAATTACTAAAAGAACAATAGACCCATAGGTGTAATCCTTTCCCCCTTTGTTTAGCTCACGATCCTGTTAGACGAGAAGTTATAGCCCCCAAAGAGTCACAGATTTATACGCTATGGTCAAAGATTTCTCCTCTATAGTTTAAGAACAGAGTTGATATATTAATCTATCCTAAGAGGAAATCAGCATTTGCAACATAAATTGCATAAAGAAATTTCAAAGTGGGTGCATGAATAAAATGAAAGAATCACTTGTTCTGCTTTCTCTCTGTTCATTCAGCAGGGGCTCCTGACATCCATTCTTACCTACAGATGTGCTGTTCTTCGCCTTCTGGTGCAAACTTCAGGACACTTCTCTACAGTGAATCTGTATTCTTTGGATAAAGCGAATCCCAGCTCTGCAGATACAGGTTTCTTCCGATGTTCCGGGGAGCATTCGCTTTACAGCTATATTTTCAGATTACTAGTAAGGTCACTTGAATCAGCTTAGGTAAGCAATGTTAAACGGGGTCACAGAGTCAGAATCACGAGGTTTCCACTACTTAGGAAAATGGCAGGTTTGTAACTACTTTCGAATGTAAAATTCTTGGTCTCACCACAATTAGTAAAAAAAAAAACGTCGGAAATGTTAGTGTTGGTAACTTCTCTCGCCACAGGGGCTGAATGTACAATGAGATTGTTGGGAAGAATTATAATCTGGCTCGATAGGCCCAGTTATTGCATTTAGTTTTAAAGTTAGTGAGATGAATACTCTGTCTCTTTCTGGATGCAAACACCATGCCAGACAGGTTGTAACTTGGAAACTCACTTATTTAAATTACAAAATGTTTCTTCTATGTTTTTCTCATATACTGAAACAAAAACCGCTGGTAGAGGTTGGGCTGACCCAAAATACTGTATAAAGAAAAGAAAAGTACAAAATACTTAACCACAATATTATACACACATCCTATCCTACCCACGCGTGAAATATAATATTCACTTTGGTTATTAACTTTAAGTTAGAGACTATAAGCTTAGCGCTTGTCTCATCGTTTAAACTTCCGTGAAATAAATTCTAGTCATTGAAAAAAATCAATCATCATGAATTAGAAATATATATAAATATATTTTGTCAATACTCAAATGATGAATCAGTGCATTTACTAGTTAGTTAAAAATATTCTCGGACTGGTTACTAGCAATTTAATTAAATTTTATTTATAGCTGTATGAGTTTTAGCAAGAAATAGTAATTTATTTTGCTATCCACTGAAACTCCGTAACTTAGAGAAAATTAACTGACTTATCATTTAATCACTCTACACATAAATCTAGTGAAGATATACTTCGAACTAACAATTCTATCATGCCAGGTGTAACACCTACGTCAAGATTTACATATTTCCTTGTTCATTCTACCAAATGAAACGAATTTCTTCGCACTGTCCAATTCTTACTCATGACTGCTCCCAAAGTTTTCTTTCTCTGCAAAGTCTTCCGTGCACGCATGAAAGAGTGTCGCCGGTTTTGACATCGTTGGAAGATTTCGTGTGTGTGTGCAGTGGAAATTCCCTGCCACTATCGTCATCTTTGTTAATTTTGGCGATCGCCAGGAGATGTTCGAGGTTGGCACTGGTCTTTCCACGTATTTCTTTAACAGATTTACATGGTAGTCCTTCTCCTTTCCTTTAACAGAGATCTGGTAGTTAGCCTTTGAAATCTTTTTAAGGATGGTAAACGGCCCTTGCCATCCGATACGTAGTTTGTTGCTTCCGGTATGCAGTAACAACAAAACTTTCTCCCCTGGTTGTAGTTCTCTCTCTTTCGCGACTTTCCTGTATCGGTTAGCGTGCTTTGCGCGTGCTCGCTTAAAGTTGGTTGTTGCTAGGTCCTATCCCAGTTTCAACCTTTCCTTTAAATCCGACAACTGTCTCATCAGCCTTCTGGTCTGTCAGCGACTAAAGTAAGGCTTCAAGCGGCCCCTTAATAGGTCTGCCGAATAAAAGAGTCGCTTGGAGAAATCCTATGGAAGGATTAGAGGCTGCCCTGTAAGCAAATAAAGCTACAGGTATACAAAGATCCCAATCTTCAGGTTTCACTTGTCCCAGTTTACTTAACATCATGTTGAGGTTTCTGTTGACACGTTCTACTACCCACTTCCGGCCGGAGTATAGGCTTTATGTAGATGTGCTGGTTCCTCAAGATCTTAACGATCTCATCCATTAACAGGTTTCGGTATGGAGATCCGTTATCCGTCAACACTTGTTGAGGGAATCCCAACCGAGCAAAAATCTGCACGAGGGCTTCTGCGACATGCTTGGCATCCGCGCATGTAAGCGGTATAGCTTCTGCCCATGAAATGCATGTGTCGACTAAGGTCAGGACGAACCTGTTCCTTCTTTTAGTCCTTTCCAAGGGTCCTAAAATGTCGATCACTACCCGTTTAAATGGTGTTCCCATTATTGGCATTTCACCCAGAGAAACTGGGAATGTCCGTTGATTGGGTGGCACACGTTGGCACTGGGCACAGGATTTCACATATATGATAATATCAGAGTTCACTCCTGGCCACCAATAATGAGTAGTTATCCGTTGATTTGTGGCGTTCTGTCCCATATGTCCGCTGAAGGGAAGATGATACAGGTTGATCCAGGGTTGATTGTGTAAGTCCGTGGCTGTTTACAAATGATATAATTATGGGGTCATTGATTACTTGGTTCATCGGTTAGCAATGATATTTTTCCACAGTTTTAGTTTCCTTTCGAATCTTGTTGGAAGTATTGTAGATATTTAACTTCTTGATATGAGTCATCGTGCTGAATAACAATGAATAATATAACGTGCTGAATCAACCTGAACATTATTAAATTGGCATTAGCACTGCCAAATATAGCAGACGATATCAATAAAACTACCGTAACAGAAGAGAGTGCCCCATTTCTAGGATTTGGCTTCTGTACTGTTTCGGTACTAGGAGCTGATTGTAACCTTGGTCAGGCTTTCCCGTTCTGCGATAAAGTACGCCATCCTTAGAAAAAATGTCCCCGTGTGGTCTGGGGTCCTTAGCCATGGGCAGTTTCCTAAAGCAGGGTGCCAAAGTAGGGTCCTTTTGTTGCGCCTCTTTAAGTTCCTTAGGTAACAAATTTGGCGCAGGCTCCCGCTCCTTCTTAGTTTGCCCTCTTGTAGTTGCTGCTGCCACAATTGGCTCTTCCGGTTTCCCAATAAACACGTATCTACCGCCAAGTATGACTGGGTAGATGGGGTCCTCCATAACAGCCGCTTTGATCACACCTCTGACAAAATCAGAGTGGATCTCAACCAATGCGATGGGAAGCGCTGTAGGTGCATCACTCTTAGAAACTCCACAAAATTGGACGGTTTCTCCTGTCGCTTGACCGGGTTTGACCAGGTGCCTGGCGACAATGCAATCATAAGAAAGCCCCGTATCAAATAAACAAAAAGTTGAAGAACCGTTCAATATAACAGTACCTCGCGTTGAGGGTCTCCCTTCTTCAGGTTGAGAATCACTGACATCAATTCTGCCTTGCGAGACTGTTAGCAAGCATCCTATGCGTTTAGGCTCGGTATGCTCGCTCTGATCATATGTCCCGTGCGCAGGGGTTTTCCCTTTGTCACCTTGTCCTTTCTGGCCGCGCTGCCATGTAGGACGGTTGGGGTGATCAGACTGTTTATTGTTGGTGGGGTACTTGTTTTTGTAGAACTTAGACTTTTCAGGAGGGGGGTTTTGAGGTCCAGTTTCTCTGTGGTTATATTGGTGAGAAGCATGAGAAGATTGGTCTAGATTATTCTTTCGAAAAGTCTCTTCGTCGGTTTACGTTTTGTGGCCGGCAGTTCGGCCAGCGCATTATGATATCGCTCAGACTTTTCCAAAATGTCGTCAAGCTTTTCTGCTCCCTGTGAAAGCTCAGCACTTTGTCAAGTAAGGCGATCGAGAACTGCTGAAAAGTTTCAGAATGCTGTTCCGGAACAGTTCAGACCTCTCTAAACCGTACAGAGTTGCCATTTTTTCAAATTTTTCTAGCCACGAGTCAATCTTCTCATTAGGACATGGGAAGGATTCTAGAGCAAAAGACATAGCTGCTTTTCATTTTGTCCTGCATCTGATTACGGTTAAGGGACAGAAGAACCAAGTCATTAGCAAAATCTAGATCATCAAACTGTTTAGTCAGGCTCCATTGGATTTCATTTCTGTTGTGTGTCGTCGATGTTTTCATAACCCAGTCTATTGCTAATAAGAAAAGAAACGGACACAAGAGGCATACCTGTCGCACTCCCGTTCTTATCCCAAACGGTTCTGTAAGTTGTCATTCATGAAGAACTCTGCATGTCATGTCTTCAAAAGTTTTCTTTATTAAATTAATGATCTTCAGGGGAACTCCATAATGCCTTATCAATTTCCAAAGTGATTCTCTGTCTACACTGTCAAATGCCTTTTCTTAGTCCACAAATCCAATGTATAGTGTGAATTCCATTCCAGACTTTGTTCAACTATTATTCTCAAAGTGGATATCTGGTCTGTACAGGATCTGTTTTGTCAAAAACCTGCTAGTTCATCTCTCAGTTGCTTGTCTATGGACTCTTTTAATCTCTCGAGGATGATCCTGTTTAATAGTTTTCCTGGCACTGATAGTAACATATTTCCTCTATAATTTGTACACTCTTGTAAGTTTCCCTTCTTAAGCAGCTTAACCAGGTATCCTTCCTTCCAGTCTGCTGGCATTTCTTCCCTTTCCTAGACTTTACCAAGTAATTTATATAAAATCTCTGTAGCCGTGTCAATATCTGCTTTGATGGCCTCAGCTGGAATGCCATGTTTCCATTTTCAATCAATTCCCTTTAGCTCCCCAAAGAGCATAGGCCTTCCACAAACACTTGCCAACTCCTCTTGTCCCGTGCCATTCGCTCAAGCTCTTTCCATGTTTTTCTCATCATTTTCACCTCTGTATCCAGTTCTCTTCTCCATGTGTTTGTTGGATTCCAGAACAAGGACTGCCTTGTAATGTTATCAACAGGTTTCCTCAATGTGTGTCCTATCCATCGCCAGCGTCTTCTTCTCAACTCTTGTTCCACCGGCACTTGTCTGGCTCTTGTCATCAGTTCCACATTTGTGACTTTGTCTTACCATTTCAGTCCATCTATTCTACGCAAGCACCCGTTTATAAAAGTCTGTAGCTTTTTGGTTGTTGTTTTTGTTGCTCCACAATTTTCAGAGCCATACAATAGGACTGACTTGACATTTGAGTTGACAATTCTTATTTTCGGGTTGGGCTTGATTTCTCTTGTTCTCCATATGTTTCCCAATGCAATGAAAGCTTCTCTTGCTTTTTGTATTCTTATTGTGATGTCACTGTCTGTCCCTCCAACTTTGTCTATATTACTGCCAAGATATGTGTACGATTCTACATCTTGTAGTAGTGTTTCTTGAAGTTCAACTTTGTTATCATTTCTTGCATTTATTCTCATTATTTTTGTCTTTTCCCTGTGTATTTTCAGGCCCACTTTTTGTGACCTTTCATCGAGAATTTTCATTTAGTCTTCCATCTGATTATGGTTATGGGACAGAAGAGCCAAGTCATCTGCAAAATCCAGATCATCAAACTGTTTAGCCAGATTTCACTGGATTCCATTTCTGTTGTGTGATGTCAATGTTTTTATAACCCAATCTATTGCTTGTAAGAAAAGAAATGGAGACAAGAGGCATCCCTGTCTCATTCCCGTTCTAATCCTAAACGGTTCTGTAAGTTGTCCTTCATGAAGAACTCTGCATGTCATGTCTTCATAGGTCTTCTTAATTAAGTTAATGATCTTCATGGGAACTCCATAATGCCTCATCAATTTTCAAAGTGATACTCTGTCTACACTGTCAAATGCCTTTTCATAGTCCACGAATTCAATGTATAGCGTGTATCACAGACTTTGTTCAACTATTATTCTCAATGAGGCTATCTGGTCTGTACAAAATCTGTTCTGTCGAAAATCTGCTTGTTCAACTCTCAGTTGCTTGTCTGTGGACTCTTTTAATTTCTCAAGGATGATTCTGTTTAATACTTTTCCTGGCACTGATAGTAACGTTATTCCTCTATAATTTGTGCACTCTTGTAAATTTCCGTTCTTAGGCAACTTGACCAGATAACCTTCCTTCCATTCTGCTGGTATTTCCTCTCTCTCCCAGACTTTGCCAAGTAGTTTGTATAATTTTTTTTTCCGTTTTGAACTTACCTAATTGTTTTACATGGTTTCAACTATAAATCCAACTTTTTGTTTTATAGGACCAAATACTGCAACATAACAATTAGTGCACTTAAAGTTGATACTGTAATTTTTTTGGCGACAGCGGTGGTTCGGATAATTTGACGGTTCGGATAATTTGGCGGTTCTGATAATCAACGTTCTACTGTACTCTGATGAGTTTAAAGATCTAATATAAAGCTCACAAAAAAATTGGTCATTACTAGAGCTGTGTTGAAAAGGAAAGATATGCTTGCTTTCTTATCTCATGAAAGATATTGGTTTAAGCCGCAGGTCGTCATCAGATGTCTGCCCCTTCAAATACAAAACACAATCTATATTCCAGCTCATTATTTCCTTTACTTTAATCTATTGAGTTATTGCCTGGGGGTCGGAGTGGCTACAAGGTATGGCGTCCGCCTCGAATTCTAAAGGTATGGTTTGATTCCCAGGAGAGGGAATATAATTTATGGCCATTTTTTCAGAACCTGATGTCATACCCCCCCCCCCCCCTCCCCCGGTTTCCTGGGTAGCGAATTCGGATGCTGGCCTTCTCGGATAAGGGCGAAAAAAAATAGGACATCCTGTATGCAAGTTGCGCACGTTAAAAATCCCACAGCAGTTGGAAATCGTAAAAAGTAGGCCATAAGGCAGCTGTCCTGGCAAAATTAAAATAACTGAAACCTACCCACCATAAAAATATTTATAGAATGTGTGATTACTGAATACACACATTGGGATTCTCGCTGGTACTACGGAGTTCGTGCACTGTGCTTAGATCTTTCTTGCGTGATCTAAGGTAGGAGATCGGAGTACTGATGGAGTTGTCCGCGTGCAATGGAGATAATCCTTAAAACCAGAGTTCTTGCCATCTTAGTTATAATGTTTTAGTTATTATTTAAAATCGGCTAGGTCAATGCTGGTCAAAACAGGTTAAAATTTATTAAAGAAAGTGAGCTGCATGCATATTTTCAGCTCTCTACAATGAGTGGACTATAGGAGGTTTTGAGCCACAATTATCAAGCACGATTTTTTATCTTAAATCATCATCAGTTGCTATCTCCACAACGAAGGTTGGCTGTAATGGATCTCCAACGTCTCCTGTCTCTTATCTTGGTGGTGCACTCTGATAGACTCTTTCCTGTCCACCTCTTGATGTTATCTTCCCATTTATAGCGCTGTCTTCCCATTGCACGTTTGCCTTCAACTCTCCATTCTATTATGGTCTTCTGCAAGGTGTTATGCCTTTTTAAGTGGCCAAAGTATTTTAGCTGCCTAACTTTGATCTCCCTCATTAGTTCTCTTTTCATACCTAGATTTTGTAGGACCTCCTTATTTGTTTTCTTCTCTTTCCATGAGATGCGCCCCATTAGTCTATACATCCACATCTCAAGAGTCTCAGTTCGTTCTTCCACTTGCTTATTCATTGTCCATGTTTCTACACCATACAGAAGTGCAGAATATATATAACATTTTATTATTCTCAGTTTTAATTTGTGAGTCAACTGTTTAGATTTTAGCATATGTTTCATGTTGTTGAATGTAGCTTTGGCCATTCCTATTCTCTTCTTGGTTTCTGTTTGACATCTACCATCTTCTGTTATTATATGACCAAGATATGAGTAGCTCTTGACTTGTTCCAGGATGTTCCCATTTATGCTTATCTTTAATGTGGGCTAATCGTCTGTTTTGCTAATTATCATAGTTTTTGTTTTCTCAATATTAATTTCCAATCAATATTCATGACTTATACTGTTCACGTGCTTCATTAGTTCTTACAAATCCTGTTCACTTTCAGCTAACAACACGGTATCATCTGCATATCTAAGGTTGTTTATTGACCTTCCATTGATGTTCAGTCCTGGCATTTACTTTATCTGTTTGAAAATTGTTTCGGTGTATAGATTAAATAGGCAGGGGGACAGCGCACAACCTTGTCTGACACCTCTTTTTATGTCTATGTATGGTGAATAATTCCTTCCAGGTCTTACTGTAGCAGTTTGTTCCCAATAAAGGTTACTGAGTATTTTTAGGTCTTTTCTATCAATTCCTACGTCTTCGAGGCATTCAATTATTTCCTCATGATGGACTCTGTCAAAAGCTTCTTATAGTCAATGAAGCACATGTACATACTTTTTTGGACCTCTGTATATTTTTCTGCTAATATTCTTAGGCAAAATATGGCCTTTCTTGTTCCGCTGTTCCGTCTAAAAAGAAACTGCTCTTCTTTGATTTCGCTGTCTACCTTACTTTTTATTCTTTCCTGAATGATTTTGAATAGTATTTTAATTGCATGACTCATCAGGCTGATTGTTCTGAAGTCTGAACATTCTGTTGCATTAGGTTTTTTGGGCAATGTTATAAAGACTGATGTCTTCATGTCATGGGGTATATATCCTGTTTTGTATATATCGTTGCATAAATCTGTGATTGTATCTATATCAAAGCTCTCTGCACGGCTTCTATAATTTCAATTTGTATGTTGTCCATCCCTGCTGATTTTCCTTTTTCTATCATATGTATTGCATTCTTTACCTCTGATCTGAGAATGTTTGGGCCTTCATTAGAATCTGGTGATGGTTTTTTTACCTCTGTTGTTCTCGAATAGTTCTTTTACGTACTCTGCCCATCTGTTTGAAATGTCTTTCTCATCAAGTACGATTACACCATTTTTGTTCTTGATACAGCCACTTCCTTGGGCAAACCGCGTGTCGTGAAGTCTGATTCACAACACGGAATTCTGACCAAGCGGCGCGCCATACTTTATGACAGTATATCCTTGACGAACCAATGAAATCGCATCTTCATGTATAGTGTTTACAAACGTACTAGCCTAACAATGGCGAGCTCAAATCCATGTAGCCTTGATTCAATTGGAGGTAAGCTACAGACATATGAGCGAAGTACAGCATGGCAGAGGTCAAGAATTCACTAATAGGAATGTTCAATTAATAGAATGTGCAAAGATTTCCATGGGAAATGCTATAGTAATAGAGAAATCTCGAGACATCAGGCAAGTCCAAAATTGTGGGGTTTAGGCTACGCATAGAATAAAACTAAAGAAAGTAATATAAAGTCAATTATTTAGATGGATGAAGATTAATTCAGGGCATATTTTAAGCCTTAGATGAATAAAATCGCTCCAGGAATAAGGAAGATAACTAAAATCTTAGTTTTTCATATTTGCACATCGAGACAAATTATGCATACATTTTGGGAACTCAAGCACATTTCGGCAACTGTTCTCTGTGTCGCCGGATGTGACATATATAAGACCCTGCATCATGCAAATCGAAGCCATAATATTTTGAAAATCACAGCGAGCGCTAAAAGTGTTAATAAAGAGTGCCTTTGCCTTCTGTATCTGAGAGCAGACCATTATAACCATTAACAGCTCGACTGTATGTGCCTGAGGGTAAGAAAGAATATATATATATATGTGTGTGTGTGTGTGTGTGTGTGTTTCTATTGATTAATTACAGTGTGCGTTAGGAAGTGTGTAGATGTGTTTTAACTACCGTGTAAATTTCTGGAGGCAAACGCAATCCTGGGTATATTCAAATAAAATGGAGAATGGTAGCAAAAGTGTGTCTATAGTTTTAGAAAAGTATTTAAAGAATTATTTCTTGAAGGAATGGACCACACACCAGGAACATAGGAAAGGATGAAAGGAATTACTGTACTGTATTGGTTGAAATATCACTTAGTATTTTACACACGACCAAATAAATGTATGGAGGCGAATCATGGAAAGATAGCTATAACCAAGGAATTAGAGTAAGATATATTCACGGTGAACTAGATTGTGTTATTACTGCTATTGTGCCCTGTGTGTCTGCTTGCACATTGTCTGAAAACTGACTCACATCCCCATCTTCTATAATAAAGGGATATTGATTGAGAATATAGTGGTTAATCCAATGTGTTTCAGGTTATATCCTGTCAACCAAATACACATACAGGAGTCAGCCAGTACTGAAGGAACTACTGGTGCAAGCGCCTTTTGAGTTCAGAGGGCCAGTCACCAAGTGCCTACTGCCTGGAGGAAGCTCAGTTGATCTTTCCTTCCATGACAAGAGTGGAACCGGCTTCAGTATACCAGATAAGTGGCCAAACAAGGCTACTGTCCAGAGTACCCCAGCTTAACCCCAATCATAATATAAAACTGTCTAATGATGACATATGGTTGGGTCTAATGATATCCAGCGATTGATAAACAGTCCCTATTGTGAATAGAACTAAAATGAAGTCAGTCTATTACCAGATTTACAGCTCAGAAAGAAGAACTTTTTCTATAAAACTCAATGACTGTAATTATTTGTGTATACTTTACAAGGAATTTTATTAATTGTGTTTTGAATCAATTTTAGTTCAGTGAAATGTTTTCACAGATAAGGGAAAAAAACTTGTATAAATAAATTGTAAATATTTACCAGCAGACTTACTTAAATTCTTTGTTAAGTTACAGTTCTTGTTGGTAGATAGTTTAGTTAATACCCCTAGCAGAGCAATTAATATTAACAAAGGAGGATCTTGAGAGGAGCATGTAGGAACTTAGAGTAATACATTACCATTTTCTCTAGGAACTTATACAGCTTGATCCTACCTTTGATGTCCATACACCCTTACTCTTTTCAGAAAAGGGAGTATTACTTATAAGACCAGTATCTTATCTGGCACTATTCTGGTATCACCTGATACAACTTTGTGTCCAGGATACTTATAATTTCAATAACAATCAACCCTCTCGTGACACCGCGACCTATTTGATAATTTCTTTATTTCTTCATGCATATCTCTTGTCATGTGCTTTGCTTCCAAGTCTTCTATTTCCATGCATTTTGTTTCTATTCACCATTCTTTTGCTTGTCTACACATAGTACGTATGTCGTTGTCATTTGTTTTATATTCTGGAGTTTTTTGTGCTTTCTTTCTTTTTGCCATTTTATTCAAGATGTCATCTGTCATTCAAATTTGATTTTTCTTAGGCACCTTTTTATGTAAATTTGCATATTCTGATTGTATGATTGTTTTTAAACATTCCCATTTTGCGGCTGCTTTTTCTTCTGTGTTTTCTCTTCTGTACTGGTCCATGCTTTCTGTCAGTAACTGTTCATACGTATTTTTGACATCGACAAGATATTTTTGTATTATATCTGGTTGTTTCAGTGCTGATAATTCTATATGGGGTTCTTCCTTTCTTCTGTTTCCTGCTCTTTTTAGCTTTATATTTACTTTGATGACAACTGGATTGTGATCTGAATTTATGTCAGCGCCAGGATGTGTCTTTGCGCTTGTGACACTGTTTTTAAATCTATGTTTTATCATGATAAAGTTAATTTGATTTCTTGTTACATCGCCTGGGCTTTTCCATGTGTATAGTTTCCTTGGGTGGTGGTCAAAAAAGTTATTACATATAACTAGCTGGTTTTCTTCACAGAACTGGATAAGTCTGTCTCCAATCATTTCTTGTCCCTAGTCTATAATGAACTACTATTTTCATGTATTTTCCTTTTCCTATTTTTGCATTCATATCACCCATTACTATCAACACATCTGTAGATTTGACTGGTTTAAGTGTGTGTTGTAGCTCTTCATAGTATTCTTCTGTTTCTTCTTCGCTGTGTTCTTTAGTTGGCGCATATGTTTGTAAGATTGATATGTCAAATCGCTTTGCTCTCATTTTCAGTAGCATCATTCTGTAATTGTGTGTCCAGTATCCACATACATATTTTTCTAATTCCTTCTTTATTAACATTCCTACTCCTCTTTCGTGCTTTTCTCCTCCTGAGTGTATAAGCGTGTATTGGTCTCTTTTTATGTAGCGTGTACCTAATAATCTTGCCTCTGCAACTCCCAGTATATCAAGTTTCATATTTGTTGCCTCTAAGATGAGATTATCTAGTTTTCCTCCTCCGGTTAGAGTTCTAACGTTCCACGTTCCTATTTTTAGGCTCCTCCTACTAGTTTTTAGGTAGTATTTCTCAGAATGCTCCCGTTCAAAAGAATTTGAGGAACACTCGTCATTATGTACTTCCTTACTCATTAGAGGAGTTGCCTCTTCCCTGTTGTTATGTACAGTACATTTCTCACCAGGGGACCAAGAGTCCTCTACATATCGTTTCTTATCTCTTTGTTGCGATTCTATTACATTCTTTAGGACGTACGTGGTAAGGCCCAAATCTCTTCCACGATGGCTAACCGTTGTCTTTTTCTATGTCTGAAACGCCTCTAGTGCGCCACACACTTTGCTGTTTCGCTTTGTGAGTGTCGTACGGTAGGAAATTTGTTTTATTTGGCCCGTCTGAGTAGAGAGTGACTGTTGACTGATAACTCGAGAATGTGTAGAAAAATAGGTTTACTGGTGGTAGGTTGAGGGAAAGATATGTCTCTGGAGTGAGTAGGTTTCTCTCCTCCAGTCTATCCGTACGACTGTGCTTTGTGTCCAAGACAGTCTTTGCCTCCCTATCTAAAATAAGACAAGTTACTCTACACACACAGCACTATGTGACAACAATACACATACACGTGAAAAGCTAAGGGTAAATGGGTATGGGTCTGACCAATACACAAAGTTAAATTCTTTGTTGTTTATTATCACTAAAATTGTTACAACATCAAATACCCAAAGATATCAAGAATCATACATATAGAGGAACGAACGAACGAAACGAACGAACGAACGAACTTTATTTTCGAAGGGTTGAGAATTGGGCGCGCAGGCCCGTCTAACATTCTGCCCTTTCATTCTCATTAATCTTGCATACTATATCCTTTTATTCCCACGTATTACTTTAAACATTAATTTAAAGGCATGCAACATTATAAAGTTAACATAACAGCATTCATTTACAGTATACAATCATAATAAAAAATGAGTAGCCTAGGTTTTTTTTTTTTAAATAAACAAGATAGTGACTGAAGAAAAATAATAATAATAAAAATAAAATAATATAAACAAAACAATAAATAAATAAGTTATGTATACCGACACTCACTTATGCGGTCAAAACGTCTAATCTGTAGTATTTTTGAATGTGTCATCAATCCTCAATACAAAAATTACAAAAACACATTCTCGCTTACATCCATACATTCTTGGCGGAAATTGAAATAATAATAATAACACTTTCTTGCGCACTTCTGTAGCAGAAAAAGTCTTTCAGCAGTTTAAAAAAAAAAAAAATTATATCTGCATGTACATCACCCATTTAAGCAAACGGAAACATTCACATCTCTAAAGTACAGGGGTATGCGGGTACATTCTCACATACATTACATTATATAATAGTATTACATGGATATAAAACAAATTATTCCCATTAAAAACAAGCAGAAGAGGAAAAGAAATGTTGACCTATGGATGAGATGTTGACAGGCAAATGATGTTTTTATGGGGGTAGATAATCAGTGTTTAGGAAGTGTTTGAAAAGCGCTTTGTTAAATGAATATTGTGTAGGTAGGCTTTTTAGGTGGTGTGGAAGGCTGTTCCATAAGTAGGCTCCAGAGTAGGCTAGACTCTGTTTCAACAGGTCGATCCTAGGTTTGGGCAGACGTAACTGATGTAATTGTAGTCCCTCTCTTCTACTGGTTTGAAACAATGATCGTAGGTACGGCGGAGCATTGTTTGATAGAATTGCGCGAGTCAGCTTGGCTTTGTTGTAGAGAAGACGTTTTTTCAGGGACAGTATTGTGGGTTCTTTTCCTGTCCTTGTGTGTGATATCGTGCGATTATCGGTGATCAGACGTATTGCTCTCTTATGCAGGGAGTGCAGTCTCTTTGAGGTGGAAGCAGGGCAACCATCCCATAGTGTAGAGCAGTAATCTAGATGTGTCTGTATATGTGAGGTGTAGAACAATAGTCTAGTGTCTGCGTCTAAGAAGTGTTTTATTTTGGCTAGCTGGTACGTCTTTTGAGCTAAGTGTTTGGTTAAATTCCGTACATGGGAGTTCCACGTTAAGTGCTGGTCAATCGTGATTCCTAGAACTTTGTGTTCTGTTACATGTTCAATTTGTATTGATTCCTCGTGTACCTGTAGCGATCTTTTGGTGCAGTTTAGGAGTTTCTGTCTGGTGGTAATCAACATAGATTTCGTTTTTGCTGTGTTTAATGGCATACGATTCATATTACTCCATTTTATTAGATTGTCTACATCGCATTGAAGAGTCATTTCAAGTGCCACGCAGTCATTGTCACTAGTGTAGATAGTACAATCATCTGCAAAGAGGTCACAAGTTGAATATTTTAGATGTAGTGGCAGGTCGTTGATGAACATTGCGAAGAGTAGGGGCCCAAGAATAGAGCCCTGCGGTACTCCTGTAACTACCTTCGAGAAATCTGATGTCGAGTTGTTGTGAAGCACTAACTGTTGTCGATCTCCCAGGAATGATTTGATGATGTTTAGTGGATTAGGGCCTATTCTGAGGGTTTCCAACTTTTGAACCAAGATAGTGTGGTCAATCATGTCAAATGCTTTTTTGAAGTCAACAAAAACAGCACCACCTAATTTTCCATCATTTACGTTCGACAGCCAGTTATCAGCCATTTTGGTGAGAGCTGTGTGACAGGAATGTTTGGGTCTGAAACCTGACTGGCTCTCAATGAGCAGTTTGTTTGTTGTTAAGTGTTGAAATGTGGTGTTGTAAATGTGTTTCTCTAGTGGTTTTGAAAGAGATGATAGAAGGGATATTGGTCTGTAACTGTTGGGATCGCTATGTGGGCCAGATTTATAGAGAGGATACACTTTGGCAGATTTAAATGCTGTGGGAAAGTAGTTGTGTGCAATACATTGATTGTACACATAGGTTAAGGAGTCGCAAATGATGGGTGCAGCGTAACGTAGAATCTTATTGCTGATACCATCAAGACCAGATGAATTGTTGTTTTTTAATGCCAAGATATATTTGAGAACTTCGTGTACTGTTAGAAAAGGAATATCTCTAAGATCTGTTATGGTATGTTCAGTGTTGCAGAAGGCGGTCAGTTTACTCATATCGCAGTCCATTGGCTTTAGTGTCGATTTGAGATGGTTAATTTCTGTTTTGAAGTGGTTACTAAAATGAGTAGCCGTGAGGGAGCAGCTTTTTGGTAAAGAGTTTAGTGACTTTGTTTTGTGTGTTAGTGTTCTAATGGCTGCCCAGACTTCTTTATTGTTTGCTTTGTCTTGAATCATCTTTCTGAAATGTAGTTTCTTTTCCTGACGAATGAGGTATTGTACTTTGTTTCTAAGCATCCGATACCTGCTGAAATCTTTGAGCTTATGTGCTTCGTCCCACTCTCTCATTGTTGATAATATTTCGTTTGTTATCCATGGGGTCTTTCCGATATTTTTAACACGAACTTGCTTTATAGGAACATGTTTGTCGAATACATTGTTAAAAGTTTGTGTCCAGTATGTTATGGCTTCTTCTGGATGGGGAAGTTGGTACACGTATGAGAGAGGGGATATTTGTAGGTCTTGTAGGAATAATTGAAGGTTAAAGTTTTTGAAATTCCTGTAATGGACTGTGATATGTTCCGTTTTAGGTGCTTTGAACCCTTTTCTCGTCCAGGTACAGCAAATAGGATAGTGGTCACTTAATGCTGTCCGTGTAACTGTGCATTCTACAATGTTTTCTGGGCAGGAACGAACGAACGAACGAACGAACGAACTTTATTTTCAAAGGGTTAAGAATTGGGCACGCAGGCCCGTCTGACATACGGGGAAGGCGTACCCGGGCAACAGTCTTGGCTGACTGGCTAAACTACATGAGTGAAGTAGGAGCAATCTTACTCAAGGGAATGTCCATCCCTAGTACACAAAGACTGAGATGGGGAGTGAAGCGGAGGAATCTAAAAAGATCAACGCCTTCCCCGTATGGAGAAAACCAAAAAAAAATTTAACCCAAAGGTTGAAGGTTGACACTTGGTTACAGAAATAAACAATTTTGGTGCAATATAAGACCAAGTAAAAGAAAATCAAACAACCAAATTAATAGATCTTTCTCAGCAAACAAACATCATCACAACTCTCACTCTCTTACCTATTGTTTGTTACTCGTGGGTCTGTGGTATCCCTTGTTTATAGAATATCCCTCGAAAATCCCTTTTGACTGTGATTAATGTACCAACTCCAGCTGTCGAGGGTACAAATTTGGCCCCAGTTCGTCCCAAAAAAAAATACTAATGAGGTGAACGCTGAATTTGCTAAAATCCACGATAAATCCTGGTAGAGGTATAAATCCTAAAGGTTATCGTCACTGTTCTAAACTACCCACTTTTTCCTCCAATGGGGGTGTCCACAAGGGCGGGGGGGGGGGGGTAGGGAGTAAATCTAGACACAGGAACTATAACTGGATAACTCTGGTTGCGACAACACTTGCAGTGTATGGGCGTGCGGGAAAAAAACAGGCTTGTTTCCCGCTCGGTCTGGAATCCTCTCTGGGTACAGGTGTCAATATAAAACAGGTGACTAGTGTGAAAAAAATCGTTGATGATTTTGACCATTTATGTGAGATGATACTCCCAGTATCCTGATAATTTGTTTGCGCCTAATTTTAAGGATGATGATGATTGATTTTAACGGCCGACTCTATGCCAGAGTGCCTGTCCTGCACAGTGTATCGACTAGGTACTCCACTTGAATACAACTGTCAGGTGTCGGGAAAAAATATGATGATATCAGGTTTACGCCGCTGTGGGCTGTTAAAAATAATATCCTGAATTTGGTAAGTCCAGTCGTTATAATTTACAATCACAACATATCCTCAGGCTAGTACACACATTATAAATTAAAAAGACCGCTGGTCGTCCACTTGAGGATCAGGTCTGCGAAAAAAATACAAGCAAAGATTTGTGGAGAATGCTACCATTCTATATAAAATAAAATACGGACGAGGACAAGACAATCTCTCATCCGCTCTGTTAATCCTGACGAATAGACGAAATGAAAAGATATGCGTTGTTTGCCCTTCGGCAACTATACACACTCACAGACGTTCGCTAGCCGCTAATTTTGTTCGGACCGAGTCGATAATGACTCGCCCTCACAGTTTTCGCAGTCAGCTGGTCACTCGCACAGTGTTTTCTTTTTCCCCAATACGCAACACGTACAATATAAATCACCTATCATTATAATTAACTATTAAATCGTCGGTGTCTGTGACTTTGTCGTATTGGCATTTGAAAAAATAATAGACGCTATAATAACAATAATTACAAATGAAATATGAACATGTATTCTTTTCTCCCTCTGTTAGTCGTCTAACGCCTCTAAGTCCGGTCTGGTTATTTTAAATATTTCGCCTTACTAGCAAGAAAAATCTAAGTGAAGTATAAGGGTTTAACTTTACTGGCTGTCACCGTGAAGTATTCTAATACTTAGAACTATTTTCTTCTTACCAGAATCCAGAATGAAACCTCCACGAAATCACTTATACGCAGTATTCCATAACAGAAATTGGTTTCAGGACTACGCGCTAGACTCTTCAAATTTTGACTGATGACTGGGTTTTAGAAACAGCAGTATATATATCATATACTTCGCTTGATCTCTAATGGCGTTATTTCGCACTCCTGTGTGGGACAAAATTCAGGAGCTAGAGTTCCCAAGATGAAAGGCTTTGCGTCACGGTCTCTCAGAGTTTTTCGTCTGGAGCTTTGACCGAGATCAAAAGTCTTCTGTTCTTCTAGAGGGCTTCCCTTTGGAATGCCCGTTCTCGCGATCAAAGGGTACTAGGGGATTTCTAGATTTCCCTGGGTGAACTTCAAATGTTCTTTTCCGTTTCTCTCACGTGCTGTCTAGTTGTCAAGTATTATATGATTGACAGCTGAGCTCCCGTGAGTGAAGAGAAGTATAACCATAGCGGTATTTATTTCTTGCTATGACTGACAGGTCAAAGAAGATTGTAGACACCGCGTTTGCCAGTGTTTAAAGAAAAGAGGACAGGGACAAAAAGGTAAGCTGCAGAAAGACAGGACAGTAGGCTGTTAGATTACTGTAGACTCTTCCATTAAACGTCACAGTGAGCCGTTGATCTTTTTAGATTCCTCCGCTTCACTCCCCATCTCAGTCTTTGTGTACTAGGGATGGACATTCCCTTGAGTAAGATTGCTCCTACTTCACTCATGTAGTTTAGCCAGTCAGCCAAGACTGTTGCCCGGGATGTGGCCACCGCCGAACACAAGCGGTAATCGTGGAGCGATATATGAGCTAGATAACGAGAGGGAAACCTAGTAGGATCCTGACTATCCATTAAGGATTACTTATCTTAAATAACAGTGGTTAAAAATGTGGACTATTTTTTCCTGATATTGGACAACTTTTTTCAATACATTAATCTCTGCAACGTTTGTTTTTGTTACATCACTTGATGCTGATTACTGAACCTAAATCTGATGCGTTTTCAAGATTTTATTTTCAGTCTTTTGAACAAACATATTTACAGTAATCTGATAATAATACAAATGCAACGTGCCTTTCATTCTTCGTTCATCTTTATCAAATTTTGTTTCTCTGACTTCTTTATCTTCATCAGTTTGCATAAAAAATCATATCTACTTGACTGGCTATTCATTTCTGTACAACCAGGCTACCACCGGGGAATATACTTTTATCGGTCGACATGTTCTTGTCTACAAAAATGTCTTTCTATACTGTCGTAAATTTTACATAGGTTAGAAGATAGTTATGGTCTCGTCTGAGCAGAGGTGATAGTGGTAAATATGTGAGAATAAAGGTGTAAGAAATAGATTTCACGAGTGAATAGTTAAGGAGAAGATCTGTCTCTGGACTGAATAGTTTCTCTAGTCCAGCCAATCTATACGACTATATTTTAGTGTAAGACAATCTTTCAACCCCTTATCTCTAGAAAGATAACTAAACACACCCACACACAATTATGTGACAACAAGACACACAAAACGTGAAAAACTATGGTTAATTGGGTATGGGTCTGACCAACACACAAATTTAAGTTCTTTTTGTTGTTTATTATCATTAAACTTTTTACAACATCAAACATATAGAGAAATCAATAAATCATGTTTACAGACATGAAAATAACCAAATAAGTGCCCTCCCGTTTTTGAGAAAGGATCTCAAAAGTAGTTAATAACCCAAAGGTCAAGGATAAGCACTAGGTTACAGAATAGACTACGAAGAACAAATTCCCCACTAAATTACTACTCAGTAAAGTACACGAGTTTAGCGAAATAAAAAAAGAAGTTAGTACGAAGATTGTAACAAAGGAAAATATTCTCTCTCTCTCTCTCTCTCTCTCTCTCTCTCTCTCGTACGTGGCCACAAACAATCTCGCTTACCCACTCGTGGTGTTGAATCCCTTGAAAAAAATTACAATAGTTCCTGAACCTATACTGTCAGGTGGGGTGCCCAAATATGGCCACAGTCCAGCATATATATCGAATAATAATTACAAGGTGGACGCCAAATTTGGTGGTTTAATTTTCCCTGGATGAAACAAGTGTCACCGCGGATAGTTACTAAAGCAAGACGTGCTCTGGACGTTCACAGATGCAAAAAGGAGAAAAGTAATTCCCGTATTGCTAAGCATGTGGTTGCTAAGACAAATGCTACAATATGTAAAACTGATGATGATAGTAAATCCTATCGGCTGGCTCTAGGGTGAGTGCCGATTTTGAAACAGCGTAGTTTTCTGGATCACTCCGTTGCTACGGCTGTCAATCGTCAGGAATATATGTTCTTTCGTATGCTCAGTGGGCTAGAAAAATTGAATAAATAATTCTGGGTAAGGTACAGTCCAGTTACGATTTTATTATTAATGTTTATTTGTCTCTTGGGCCCAGCCGGTTCACGGAGGAAATTGGGACTTGTAGCCACGAAGAAGACGCCATTAATCCTTCATTGAATGAAGAAAGAGGACCGAACTAGCCCAAAAATCGAAGACCCAAAGTAATAATACTGAGTAATGGTAAGACCGCTGGCCGCTGGTTTTGATCAGGTGCTATATTAGAAAGAAAAGAAAATTATGAAAAACTTCTACTATCCTATCCACCCTAAGTTTTCCGCTATGGCATGTCGGGAAAAAGGGTACGCTCCCTCCACCGTTATTGCCCGTGAGAAAATGAACAGCGCACAAAGTCAGTTATTATTTAATTTATCCATACGCGGACTTTAACAAAAATCGCCTGTCACTACCAGCTATTTGTCGGCGTCTATTGTTTTGTCACATGACATTAACACTAGTCACTTATATATAATTTCACACAATGAAATATAGTGCGAATTCTATTCTGTCACTCGTAATAATCTCAGTCAGCTAGACCATATCTTCTTGTTGAAAGTGGAGTGTTGGAAATTACATTACACTGAACGACTAGTAAGAAAATATCCACGCGTTATGTTTTTTCACTAGTTTTTAACCGCTTAGGAATTACAGTGATTTAAAATGGTAAACTTAACACATTTTAACACTTAAGCACAATTTCTATTAGCACAAATCAGAAAATGAAATCCCCACGAGACATTTTAACACATTTAGCGAAGAATGGTTCTAGTCTGGCGTGTTTAGATTATCCAAGAATTTCTGAGCGACTCTAATAACTGAATTTGAGAGAGCGTGGTATATATACAGATCATGGTGTTATTATCACTAGACGATATTACAATTCACACCTTCTGTATAACAGAGAAATCAGGAAACGATCAAAGGTTTGTTCGTTCATTCTACTCAGCGACGTTGACCGATATCAGAAGACTTGGCCGTGCACGAGCCTCTCTTAGATTACGTCTCCTTTCGCAGATCAAACGTTTACCTCCCCCTGACACGTACGAACATCAAAGGTGGTTGGGAAAATATTTTCGCCCCTGTATCTCTTCAAACAGTCCGTCATTTCCACGCGCATCTGTCTAATGACCGATAATTGGCAAATCAGCTCGCGTGAGAAACTCAGGTAAACAACATGATTCGCTCCCCTGTTAGGACTGGCAGGTTGCGAAAAGTTGGTAAACAACTCTGTTGTTATGTTCCCAGAAAAAGGGCGTGGATTCAAAGGTGAATCATACAAACAGAAAATTGCGTGGTTTGGCTTAGCCAATGGTAGACACTAAATGGGAAAGCAAAGGCTGTCAGATTACTGTATCAATATTTCCATTGTACGTCACATATACGCATTCATCAATCTGCTTCACGTTCCTTAAGTTTCACACAAAAATTATCATCTAATGTATTTTCCGGCACAAACTTCTTGTCTACTACACTGGTTAATTATCCAGAGTTAAGTTTTCCGTTACATGCCAGTGGATCGTCGAGTCGTCTCTTGATGTAATCTGGATCATGTACTAATGTCGTTACTGGTGTCTGTATGCCGCATCTGAATACCCAGATGGTGGCGTAATTTTTCAGCCACGTGTCTTGATAAGCTGAGTACCACTACACGTCTGGTCATTTACTGCAAGCAAAGCTGCATCTTGAGAGACTGAATTGTCGTTCGGAAAGTCTTTATATAAGGAACCCTACGTCACTATCTCACGTGACTTCTAAGTAACTCTGGTTTTTGTCCAATCTCTTAATACTTAGGCCACTTGCCTTAGACCGTGTTTATACATGGTGCATTGTAATCATCGTATTCTAACGGTGGGTACATTTAGCGGGGATAAGAGTAAACAAAGATAAAGAGAGACAGGTCGTGAACTCGAGAAAGGTGCAGTAAGTGAGAATTATTTCTTCTTCTTCGTTCGCACTCAGACGTCAACTTGAATATGTTCAAAGAAAGCAGTGGTCAGCTTGAGGCTATTTCTATCTCCATAGAGCTTTTCCAGGAATGGTACTGGTGATGGCCACATTTACTTTCTCTGTTCCTCATATGTTGGGCATCTTTGAAGCAGAGATGTTCAGCAGCCATTTTATCGGTGCCACAGTTACACTCATCGGTAGCGCCTATCTACAGCTTGTTGAATAAGTGGTATCTCAATCTGTTGTGGGCCGTGCGGAGTCTGAAGATTATCACTTGTTCTCTTCTATTGCTCTGGTAACATGCGTCATTTTTTTGTGTGGCCTGGATATTCTGCTTCCTATTTGTTCCTGTATCTGCTACTGATAAAACTCTTTGCCTCTTCAAAAGTTATACTTTGTCAGACTCCGGTAGCTTTCCACCTTCCTTTGCCAATCTGTCAGCTTCTTCATTGCCGGAGATGTTGCAATGAGATGGGATCCACTGTACTACAACTCGTTTGAATTGGTGGCTGAGTTTGTTGAGTACTACTCTTAGGTCATCCAGACCTGCATTGTTCTGGTTCTTCAGTGTTGCAATTACTGACAGCTCATCTGTAAAGAATGCAACTTGTCTCTCGGTGCTTTCCTCTGTCATTAGGACCTCTGCTGCAGTCTTCAAGGCTTCTGTCTCTGCTCTGAAGTTGCTTGAGAATTTTCCTGTTGCCACTGACATCCTTTTTTTGTGTACCAGTGCTTAAGTTCAGCAACACTCGTCCGCCTCCATCTTCTGTTGCATCTTTTGCTCATCCATCTGTGTAGGCATCGGTCCAGATGTTGCTCGATTAATGTTTATGTATGTATTCTGTGGTTAAAGCTCTTTTAATGAGGGTAACCATAATGACGGTTTACAACTCAGTGTAAGAATGAGTGAATTTGTCTCCATTGTAACGATGAATCAGTAGAGGTAATTTGAAAGGTTAACAAAAATGCTCACTTACTTTTGAACTGCTTAAGATAGGATTGCGTCCTTAAACTGTCTGGATCGCCCAAGGGTCCTATATACCATAGTTGTCTGAGTGTCATGAAAATGACCTCAGCCAATAATGCACTTTTTTGGGGTGCAAAATTGGCTCAGCGTCCTTTCACGACGTACTGTCACAGCAAGGCGATGGCGCCGTTTGGTTGGTCCTAGGTTCGATTCCCGGTAAGCCTATCACTTATATTTTCTTTTCTGTTGTCTATTTCATCCTTTATGTCCAACGAGTACCTGTTAATTACCTTTATTTATTTATTTACTAATTTATTTAAGATAGGACGCGATTTTTTCTTTTTCTTGAAGTGATTTAAAGCTCGGTAAAATATTTACTTTTAACTTGTAACCCGCTGTCGATGGGAGTGAAGGAAGATGATCGTGTGGCAGATATAAAAGTTACATTTAGATTGGACTTGTTACAAATAGCAGATCCTACAAAACCTGAAAACAGAGGATGATTTTTATCAGGGTAGATGAGAGAGGGCAGCTCAGTGTTTCTAAAATAGATCCCTGTACCTACTGGGTTACCTACCGCTGTCTTCGGTGTTCTTTATCTATGGTATATTATGTTTATTTTTATCTTTCTTTTTATGTAAATCCAGCTGTCGCGTTGGCTCATATGTCATTCTACACTTCTCCACCTTTCTCAGATTTTTATAATGTCATTTTCCTTCTCAGCACTCAACCAGCCAAAGCGCAATATTCTTTAATGGACCTCAAACCTCTATTTTTGTTTTAGCTCGTATATCCTATATCCTTTTTTGTCCATGTTGATCTTTTTATTTCCTCTTATCACAAAACTCTAGCTTTAATTTCTTTCCGTCTCTATCACGCACACCCCCGGCACTCAAAAAACATTCAGTCACTGAAGTACTCACTCGGTAACAGCAAGCGCGCGCTTGTCCCACGTTTTCAGCAACAAACGAAACTCCGTGTGCTTTGATCTTAAATCAGGAAGGCACTTTTTCTTTTTTCTATTACTTCCTTGAATAACATCACACGGAATCAAGTGAGAGAATGGATGACGTCATGTATGTTGTCCTATTTGTCTGTCCATACTTGTGATGGATGACGTCATGTATATTGTCCTATTTGTCTGTCCATACTTGTGATGGATGTAGTCTTGTAAAAGATTGGCAGTCCGGCACTTCTGAAGATCTGTTTTATGTTGAGTTTTGCTCTCTGAAGAAGTGGGATAGAGTTCTAGATTTTAGAGAAATCGAAGGGACGGTAAAAGGAAGATTTTTGCAGATTAATTACGTAAATTGATGTTTCTTTATGAATTTTGGCTTTGGTGACAACAAAATTAAGGCAGATATTTTATCTATCTATCTATCTATCTATCTATCTATCTATCTGTCTATCTATCTATCTATCTATCTATCTATCTATCTATCTATCTATCTATCTATCTATCTATCTATCTATCTATCTATCTATCTATCTATCTATCTGTCTGTCTGTCTGTCTGTCTGTCTGTCTGTCTCTGTCTCTCTCTCTCTCTCTCTTTCTCTCTCCCTGCCTGCCTGCCTGCCTGCCTGCCTGCCTGCATGCCTACTTGCTTGCTTGCTCGCTTGCATGCCTGTCCATTCTGTCTGTCTGTCTTTCCATTATGTCTGTCTATTCTGTCTGCCTGCTTGCTTGCCTGTCTGTCTATCTGCCAGTCTATCTGCCAGTATTCCTGTCTGTCTGTCTGTCCATTCTGTCTATCTATTCTCTCTGGCTGTCAGTCTGGCTGTTTGTCTGGCTGTATGTCTGTATATTCATCCGTCTATCCGTTGTCTTATTACATCTCAGACGCAAAGTTTCGTAATCTGTGTCTGACAAATGCGTTTGCGAGTTTAGGAAGACAGTGGCATATTTCTTTATTGAATTGCACTACGGTGCAGTGGTTGTTATATAACATAAATAGGCTTCTGTTATGCTTTGGAATTTTAAGCAAATGATACTGTTCTCATCATCATCATCATCATCAAACCCCTTCAACTCCCCAAGGAGCATAGGCCTTCAACATAATTATGTCAAGTCTTCCTGTCACGTGCCATCATCCCAAGGTCTTTACATTTCTTCTTCATCCCCTTCATGTCTGTCTAAAGTTCGCTTCTCCATGTGTTCTTTGGTGTCCCCCACCCTGGTTACCATGGGGATTCCAGAACAAGGACTGCCTTGTAATGCTATCAACAGGTTTCTTCAATGTGCGTCCTAACCATCTCCAGCGTCTTCTTCTCATCTTTTGTTTCACTGGCACTTGTCTGGTTCTTGTCATTAGTTCCACATTAGTGATCTAATACTACATAAAAGGCATTCATGCCAATATGAGCGAGTCATAGAAACACATTGCCTTGTTTAGTTCCTGTGGAGCCTCTGAAAAGGCCAGAAAGAATAAGACTCTAGCTCCCTCAAGCATGAGGCGACTGAGATGAGATCGTGTATAATGTTAGCAAGCTTTCCCTGTAAAAGAAGATTGGGCGGACTGCTGTAAAAGGTGGCGAAGGGTTGGTAAATTTAAAAACAAAGGATAATGGGTCGTATTATGACAAAACAAAGAAACGTGTCCACGTTGCGGCCACAAGGTCTTCGTCAATGAGGAAAGAAAGCGAGAGTTAAGCAGGAGAAAATAAATAAAAAAGAATAAATAACAAGACTGCAGTCCCTTTCAAGTAATATTTAGTTTGTCATTTATTATCCCTGTTGCACTTACTGTCCATGCTCGAGCCTCTCTGATCTGCGCCTCCCATTATTTTTTAGCAGGTCTTCTAGGTCCATTGCCCATTTTTTTATATTCTTTTCCCCCAATCAAAATTGAAGAGGCCAATGCCCAAAGGAAACTTATTTCACAAGTTAGATAGAAGCAATCCACTTTATTTGGGCATATTATGAGAAGAGGAAAGTTGGAATATATCGTAACAACAGATAAGAGAATATATCGTAATAACAGGTAAGATAATATATCGTAACAACAGGTAAGAGAATATATCGTAACAACAGGTAAGAGAATATATCGTAACAACAGGTAAGAGAATATATCGTAACAACAGGTAAGAGAATATATCGTAACAACAGGTAAGAGAATATATCGTAACAACAGGTAAGAGAATATATCGTAACAACAGGTAAGAGAATATATCGTAACAACAGGTAAGAGAATATATCGTAACAACAGGTAAGATTGAAGGGAAAAACAGATAGAGGAAGACAAATAAAGAAGATACTGAATAGTTTGACATCATGGCATGGAAAGAACCAGATTTGATAAGTAGTACTCGGGAAAGGAAGTTGTGGAGAGACATGATCTCCTACGCCACTAGGCATGGTACTTGAAGAAGAAGAAGAAGAATCAAAATGTTGGAGTTTTTACGATCTTCTGTCTCCACTATTTCTCTACGTATGCCACCAGAATCTAATAAGAACAAGATAAAAACTACATCATCTTATTTTAGGTTTTAGGAGAATAATAAGAATGTTGGATGTAGATTGAATTGATGCACTTATTTTAAAAGTAAAACTAATTCAAACTAAAATATCTATTTAAAAAAAAAAAAAAGGAAAGACGACACGAAGAGCATACCTTAACAAAGGTCACCTTATTTCCCAGGATGTCATGCGACGTACGCACCAGAAATTTGTATAATCCCGCTCTGTAGTCAAAAACGTGTTTTCCGACGCTTATAATAGGTCACTTCGCCCTGTATATCCAGTGCGATGCCCTGCTGTTTTATTGTAGTGACCGGAATGCGCCAGCTACCTGTATTCAAGAGGAATCTTGTGTACAAAAATTAGTTTATCATTTAAAAAAAATTTAAATACCCACAAGAAAGTGATAAAAATAAAACAGAGGTAATACATTCCATTCACATGTCACTCAAATTCCAACCCTTTTATTGGGAGGAAATGAATAAAAGTTCACTAAAGATTACAATTACGAGATTTTGCACAAGAATGTTAAACATCTCATAGACATGTGATATATTTGAGGAAGATGTTCTGATAGAAATTATTCGTTTTTTGGTCCATTTACAAGAAAATCGATGTTCATCCCCTGAAGGGAATACTCAGTTCGTAACCCTACATGAGTTATCATTTAGGTATATAATGTTCTTTATTCTATAAAGTATACCAGCAGTGATACCCGGCGTTGCCCGTAACCCAACATTTAATGCTTTTGCACCGATTAATAAAGACAGATATAAAATAGCTCTGCGTTATTCATCAACGCATAGTCACAGGTTCTCAGCAAAATACATGTAGTATATAATTAGGAATGTTTAAATATTGTTGCTGAACACCTCAGTAAACACAACGTTGCCAGTCTTTCCAGTAGAGCATACACACAAAGATTATGTGGACTTTCAACTCTTGAAGATCCTATGTGCAGTTGTCCAGGAGAAAAGCAAGACTCCTCCAGTCGTTGGGAGCCGCGGTAGCATAGTGGTTAGTGCACTGGCTTCCTAGCTCAGTGGTCTATGGTTCGATCCCCTGATGAGGTGGGATTTTTTGAGGCCGCAAACGGCTCCTGGGTCGATCCAGCCCCAAATGGGTACCAGAACAACTCTGGGAAGGTTAAGGCGGCCGGCGTGATGCTGACCACATCACCTCTAGTGTGCCGACTGTCGAGAAAATATGGGCCTAACACCATATTCCCAATATGCCTCAATAGGGCGTGTAACGGGATCCTTTACTTTTTTTTTACCTCCAGTCGTTAGCCAGCTCAGTTAATTTTTGTCCTTGAGACTTTCTAATCGACATGGCAAAACTCAGTCGAACAGGAAATTACAGTTTCTTAAATCGAAAGGGTATGTCACATGGTTGAGGGTTAAACGTATACATACATTTGTGTTTTTATTTGTGTTAGTTCTTCATTGCTGCAAGTTCTCTAGCATATGTTGTGTTGTTTTCTAATGTCGGTAGTGAATGTGTTTTATTCCCAGCCTTTGTTGTATGTTATTTTTTGTGTTTCTGAAAGAGGCTTGTGGATACTTTAAATAAATGAGGAAGAATATTTAAGGGAAATAGTACACCTTCCATTGTTATAACAGGCGAAATTAAGGGAAGAGAATTTAAGGACGACAAAGAGAACATTGGACATTCTGACAACACGGTACAGAAAGACGGATAGCGACAGACATAACATAAGCAACGAAAAGACTTCATCGACAACTCTCTCAGCCTTGACACGTAAAGATAATATCAACTTAAGAAATCGCTTTTAACCAATCCTGTGTCTCAGTGCCACATGTAACTCAATGGGGTCTCTGGAGAGACACAGATAGAATAGTACTATCCACTACTGCAACCTCTGGCAATGTCGTACAAGGCAACTAATATGAGGTTGTACATGAGGCTGGAAACTTCATCATGTGAAACAAATCGCCAGAGAAACCACCACTCCAGCAGCATGTGACTGTATGGAGCAGGCTTCCTGCAAAGGGACCAGCTGCAGTTGTGACTCTATGCTCCGTAAGGAACACAAAAGAAAATGATAATGATGGGTCTCATTGAAATGTTCTTTTTTCTGAAAAAAGTTCATTTGTTCTTTGGTTTACCATAATTCCGTTGGTAACACGAGGTTATTATATTTAACATGGGCGTTTCTGATGAATGAGAGACTCGTAGAAATTTATTTCATATTCTCCCATGTCATAACGCTCCCTCTGTACGCTTGTTTTGAAATAAATGCATATCAGAAAATACGGGGCACGCTCTACAGAGAGAAAAATATTATCCGGCAGAAGTTTTCACAGACACTGAATGTGTACAACTTTGTTTCCAGTTAGCCTGGACTGGCCTGGTGGAGGTGAACAACGCACACTGTTATGAACATGTCGTTTGGGCAGATGGGCAAGCAGTTATAGATACGTAGATTGGCAGATAGGTGGACGCTTGAGTGGAGGGGGGGGGGCAGACATGACCGCAGGGACGAATAGGTGGAAGGTTGAATGAATGGATTGATGTATGGAAGATTGGATGCATGGATGGACGAATGGAAGACTTGATGCACGCATGCATTCATGGGAAGTTGAAATAAAGGTTGGATGGATGGATGCATGGATCGATAAAAAATTAGTTATATAGATAGAAAGAAGATGGAAAATTTGATAAATGGAGGGATGGAAGGATAACAGATCGAAAGAACGCGTGGATAAAGGGAAGAATGAATTATAAGATGATGGATGGAAGGTCGCATGCAAAGAAAGATGGAAAGATGATAAATCGGATGTTTAGGACGATCGGACGTTTGGGCATATGCACATAGAGATAGACATACCGATGATGGATGGATAAATCGATGGAATGACGTGTTGATGAATGAGTACAGAAAGGCAAAGGAAGCAAGAAAGAGTTAAATGTGTCATTTTATTTAAAGAAAACAAGGTAAGTTGTTATTGACATTTCTTGTTTCTCCAAATGCCGTTTAAATAAAATCGAAAAAAAAAATCTCACGATTTCAGCGTCGTATGCAGCACTTAGCTTTGTTTGTTGTGTGTCGTTTGTTTTTTTCGTGCTAACTTTTTTTTTCACCTAGAGACGTCTGCCTAATTTTCCCTTGCGGTGTTTTAGTAATCGCTGGGATAAATGGGCATCTGCTGGCACTGCGACATCAAATCCATTTCCTCATGGTAATTTCTACTCAGTCTTCATTTGCAAAGGATACATTTGCCGTTGTTCCAGTAATTCCCACGAAGTTTTGCTTGTTTTAGTTTTAAAGCATTTTTCGTAGAAAGTGCACTTGTTTCTTGCAGTATAATCAGTTTGTTTAACAACTGTAGTCCAAAAACTTTGGCGAACGGCGTCTTATAACATCAGAGACGCAACGTTACGCAATCTCTTGGATGATGGGCACAATTTCCGGCAAATGTATAGACAGACAACAGACTATTTCTTAAATGAACGACGCTACGATGCATTGGTTCTTATTTAACAGAAATAGGCTTCTGTAATGCTTTGCAAGTTAACGCAAATTATGCTGTATCACCATCATCCCTCTTTAGCTTCCCAAGGAGCATAGGACTTCAACAAACTAAACATCAAGTCTTCCTGTCTCGTGCCATCGGCTTAAGGTTTTTTCATGTCTTTACTCCTGTCATGTCTATCTCCAGTTCTCTTCTCCATGTGTTCCTTGGTGTTCCTCCGCCTCTCTTACCCCGGGGGTTCCAGAACAAGGACTGCCTGATAACGATATCAACAGGTATCCTAAATGTGTGTCCTACCCCTATTCAGTTTCGTCTTCTCATCTCTTGTTTCACTGCCACTTGGTTGGTTCTTGTCATCGGTTCCACATTAGTGATCTAATACTACCTAAAAGGCATTCAAATCAATATCAAATATCAAAGATGTGTGTAAAGAGAGATATGAGGGCACTGGACATAAATCCAGAAACTTGGGAGGATGAAGCTGCCGATCGCACCAAGTGGCGATGCAATCTGCGGCGCCAACTCAGATTGGGCGAAAAGAAGCTCACACAACAAGCAGAAGAGAGGAGAAAACGTCGAAAGGAACACCAGGAAAATAAGCAGCTGAGGGCTGTCACCTCAGGGGCGCATTCCCATAGTCAGTTATGACTGAAGGGGCTTTTATGATTATTATTATTATTATTACTACATAAAAGGCATTCAAATCAATATCAAATACTACATACACTCAAATACTAATAACAGCGATTCAGAGAAACATATTGCCCCGCTTAGTTCCTGTGGAGTCTCTGAGAAGACCACAAAGAATAGAACTGTTGCTCTCACAAGCATGTCGGTTGAGGCAGCTAGCATGGGATTGTGAATGAGGCTAAATAAATATTAGAGGAAACCTGAGTCCTGTGACCAGTAAATAAAGGTAATTAACAGGTACTCGTTGGACATAAAGGATGACAGCAGACAATATAAAAGAAAATGTAAGTGATCGAACCTAGGACCAGCCAAACGGCGCCATCGCATTGCTGTGACAGTAGTTCGTGACATGATGCTCAGCCAATTTTGCACTCCAAAAAAGTGCATTATTTGCTGAGGTCATTCTCATGACACCCACACAACGGAATCAGGTTTCCTCCATTATTTATTTAAGAGTTCACCCATCCATGGCTTTAACCTACCCATCTATTCTGTGTGATGCGTTGTCCACAACACATTACTGGACACAGGTATTTCGGCCTTCATTTGGTCTATCCTTGCTGATTGGAAAGATTGGTGATTGCGTCTATAAACTGTCTGGGTCGTCCACGGGTCCTATATACCATAGTTGTGTGGGTGTCATGACTATGACCTCAATTTTTGTGTATGTGTGATTCATTTGCATTCTTCCGCTCTTCAAACCCACTTTCATCTGACTCGAAGGTCTGAGATTGTATGCTTGTGGACATCAAGTAAAATTCAGAGGACGATGAAATGGTGGAGTAAAGCTTACATCAGGAGACATAAAACTTAAAGGCGATACGATTTTATATTTTCTCTCAGTTTCTGGTATCAGTTAAGAGAATTCAGCGCTGGGATACCATCCGTAAGAAACAGGTCTAGAGGACACTCGAAGCGGCGACCTTTTCTTGAAGTTACTCCTGCACAGCAGCGAACATACTCTATCAAGCTATTCGACTCCTGACATGAGAATTAACAGTCAAGACTTCACTGAGAACCAGCAGTGTGACTGAACCAGAATTCAACGACAAATCACTATCAACACTTGGCCAGTTAAGTACAGAATACTGGCACAGCATTTAGACTATGTAACCGCCGCCATACAATAAAATCTTCCAATGACGACACACCAACAATGAACTTTTTTTTCTTGACAAAAATAACTTTATTAATTTTAAACCTGTTTATTAAATATTTCATAAATATATCTCTTGTTATCTATGAGAATATACATCCTTAGTTGAAGCTGATAACTAGGTTGAATGAATTTGATGGCTGCACCCGTATGACTCATAAAAAATACTTTTACACAGAGCAAAATAATTCAATTAATGCTTTGCTGAATTACCTTTACCTTGGGGCTCATTAAATATGAGAAAGTATTACATCGTGAAACAATTACTTTTCTTGCAGAAGTGGGTGGGGAATACAAAGATTACAACACACTTAGAAGACACAGTGGTTGTAACTGCCATTCAAAAATATATGTGAGACTCCCTATAGTCCAGGCAAAAAGACTCCTATTTACTCTACTGCCATGAGTAATTGTCTCAAATATGGAAATAGAGCATGTCTAGACAGAATAGGAATGAGTAATTTGGAAATAGAGAAAATTAAAGAGATATAATTGAATATCTTAGGTCTACTTCCCAGCCATACTCAGACTAAGATGTCGTACCCTCGTCCGTCCTCCAATGCTAAATAGAATAATCTACCACAGTAAGGACTACAACAGCAAACATTAAGTGACAATTAGAATAGAGTGAATTCTGATGCTTAGTACATATAAATATGTTTATTAAAGAAACCACAACATTGAACCAACGAAATAAGTAATGCCTTCACTAACTCTGAAGGGTTAGTGAATCTATCAATATCACAACCACAGAAAAATAACACAAGACTTCACTCAATCTCTCAAGCAAAACATCTCACTTCAAACTACCAACACCCGTACACTTTCTCCCTCCCAAGAAAATCTAACTAAAGGGGTTAGGCCCCCAGTTTCGCGAAGAAACGGCCGCTCTTTATATTAACAATCCTGGTAAGTAAGTTACTTTCCCTACACACTTCATTGTTCCACCAAGGTTGAAATTTCCAGGCTATGCAAATAAGCGCTCTGTAACAGTGTCGTAATAAAACCTATGAATTCACAATTTCCGGTGGCTGGATGCCACACTAGCAGGTGGAGGAGATTAACAAGTGCATAAATACTTCCACCCCCCTGATACAAATCTATCCAATTCACGAGAACTTTTGCTGGCGAGCGAGTAAAGAGTAGGCGCGCCAGGGCACCTCTTATACTGGAAAGCGAAGACTTAAATAGTAGGTGACGAGTACTGGCAACTGACTACTCCTCTCGGTTGTTATGTCAGTATACTCAGAGATAACCGGCTATCAATGGGTCGGGCAGTGTTGCCGAAACTGACTGGATGGCAAAGGCGACAGCTCGTAGGTGTTGAGATGATGGTTGACGGAAACTGGTGGCAATCTGTGCTGTAGGTAAAAAGTCCAGCACGCAAGGCTACTGCTTACGTGTGGGTAACAGAAATCGATCTATAGTGGTATACTCGAAATCAGCTGGCTGTTAATGGGTCAGGCAGTGTTCCCGAAAATGACTGGATGGCAAAGGCGACAGCCCGTATGTGCGCGAGCAATAGACACTTTCAACAATAGGCTGTGGTTCGTAATCCAAACACCAGCCTTATGACTGAAACCTGGTAGTATGACATAGACTGCCTGGTCATATTTATTATATGGAAAAGGTAATCCCCTGACAGCAGCAAACCACATCAGGAAGCATAAAAGAAATGCTGACCAAGGCTCTGAAAATATACAGCATTACAATATCTCATTATAGTGCGTTTCAAAAAGATCGGTCGACGATTGACTTCAAATATCTCCATATTCCTTGCACTGATAAACACGATTTTTTGCATGTGGTCTTATATTTTCAATGTCCCAAAGTTTTTATAAAATTCAGTGTTGCAGGTAGTGTTCTTTTCTTGCAACGGCTAATTCCTTTGATCTTTTTTAACGAAGTAATTATTTTGTCAAACATATAAAACATATAAGGTATTTACACATTTATTCTGAGTCAGACGAGTCTAAACATATTGATTACTATTCTCGGCTGAACGAACGACAGTCCATCTTTTTTCCAATAGTCATTTTCCTCTTTTAAGACATGGTCTTCACATTTACACCAATAATCTTTGTCTATCTGCGAGAGGGCGGCATATGTTAGTTCTTTCATATTGCATAGTTTGAAAGTTTTATTTTCAGCTGCCACCTGTCCTTTAACTTTTGCCCAAACGAGTTCAATTTGGTTTAAATGTGAATGATAAGGTGGCAGTCTCAAACACATATGACCATGGTGTTGAATCAACTTGTCTATATGGAATATCTTGGTCTTTTGTGATTTCTTAACAAGGGACAGTAATTCAGGTTTCAGAAATCCCTCGTTAAATGGAATGTCTTCTTTTCTGAGCCAAATCTTTATAGCATCTTTTGTACTCGAAGATGTCGGGATTTTGTCTTCTTCTGCCACAGCGTTGTGGTATGATGCGTTGTCCATTATCAGACAGGACGGTCTGTCTAGGGGCGGAAGAAGAGTATTTTCAATCCACTCTCTAAATATGTTACCGTTCATCTCGGTATGATAGTCCCGGTTGTCCGTATAATTGGAAGTGAAAATAAGTTCAGCATTTTTCACTAGCCCATTATATCTGCTGCCTGCATGTGCCATTATCAGACGTTGTCCTTTTCCACTGGGTACACATCTTTTAATCGTTCCATCTGATAACTGCCATTCCTTTTCACTTGTGTGGTGAGCATTGATCCAAGTTTCATCCACATAACACAATATCATAATCTTGATTACGCATTTCCCGTACTTCACGTAAATATTTACTTCTCATAGATACTAAGTGCAGCTTCTCGCAGATGACGTTTCTTCCACTAGAGTACTTCCTAAACGTAAAGCCAATGCTTCTAACAGTTCTCCATAATGTTGATTTCGACACATCAATGTCATTGTGCGTTCTCAGCCGTATTTTGAGTTTCCTTAGTGTCACAGTTTCTTTGGAATTGAACATTCTACAAATCTCTCTTCTAATCACATCCCTGACAAAACTTTCTACTACCTTCTTTCTTCCTTGAGTCCTGGTATTGATTGAACTGAAAATTCCATTAGCTTTGAGTAATTGATGAAATGAGCGTTTACTTAAACCCAAAGCGTGAATAGTTCTCTTTTCAGGATTTGAGAGACTCCGATACAGTTTACCACGCTTAGCTTCTCTGCAGAAATATTTATACATCTTCACTGCCATTGTATGCAGTGTAAGGAACTTGACTTTCATACCCATTGTATGGAGCCGCGCTAGCGTAGTGGTTACCACACCGCTCTGGCGACCGGGTGATAAAAGATCAAACCCGGGCGACGGCATTTGAGGATTTTTCGTCGACCGGGATTTGGACTGGATTAACTCGAGACCTGGCGAAGACATTTGAAGGAGTGTCGTCGACCAGGGACTGGCGGCTCCTGAGCCGACCCAGCTCTAATGGGTACCTCCGAAATCGGCGAGTATCTGCCTGAATGGCGAGGGACACCTGTCTCTGTACAAGAAAAAAAAAGGGATACTCACGTAAAATCAATGTCAGGTTAAACATTACTAATAACCTGAGATTTCGCCTCGAGTATTAGCGGGCGTACGAAAAAAAAAAATACCCATTGTATTACAGACCTAGAATACCGCAAGATACGCCTATGCACTGAAATACACAATCAGTAGAATGGTAACTGAACACACCGGAAGGGTCAATGTAATGTTCAAAACAGTGCGGTAGTGAGCTGAAACACTTAGAAAATCACGTGACATGCGTTCAAGATGTTAAATCGAAATAGCTCACAAATATGAAGGGGTAAGCCCTTTAAAATTACGGTTGGACTAGGAGGTAGTCGATTTTGTATACTTTAAATAAAGAAAATTTAAAACCATAAGTTTGTTAACGAGGAAAAAAATGTCCCCCACGGGACATAGCGATCATTAGGTCATATGCAAAGTTGCAACAATTACGATCAAGTGGTTGCAGAGATATTGAATATTAAACAGCGGCAAACATTGTGAAACGCACTATAGTACATGTAGCCTACTCCTTCTCAGTTAGTCTCTCACCCTTACAAAATATAAACACACTTCCACTTTCCACTCTCCGTTTCCCACCCCACACAAATCCAAACACACTCTTCTCAGTACAGTCTCGCCCACTTTATCGATCGAAAATCTCTGGTCGCTCGCAAGAGCGTCAGTTTTCGCTGAGCGGCGTAACCAATTTATTTTTAGAATGGCTGTAGCCAACGTATTCCCTCCCCCTCCACACACAGCTTGCGAGCAACATCGTGCACTTAAAGTTAACCCAAGAAACTAAACATTTCCACGTGGGTAAATTACTCAGTAAATAATAACACTGGATATGTTACAAAAAAAGCACTGAGCTGAAACTCAGTATTTACACAATAGTAATACTCTTTACATTAATATTCCACTCACAAACCAAGTGGGAAAAAAACTTGGTAAAAATTAACGTTACATCGGCTCATTGTTTCTGAATTAAGAAATCCTCGCGCCTATCTAACACTTAATGATTGTGGATGGTGGCTCACTTAATAAAATTTAGAGCATCCCGGTCACGGAAAAAAAATTACCTTAAGGGAAAAAAAGAATGTACATATATTTAACATGAATTAAAGTAGCACGGGATCTCTATTCTTTTAGATTAAGCTAACACCCCAATGAATTAAATAAGTAAATGAGCTTACCGAAGACAGAATAATTCTTGCACGAACAACTGTTATTAGCTCTGGCGCAGAATATCACTTTCTCCAGTGGCAGAATTTCCTTGAGACAGTGGTACTGAGTGATAGAGACCTCTTGCTTACATAGCCAAGATAGAGTCTGCAGGTGGCTTTTGCACGTGTACTAAATGAGACAAATTCAGACGTAAGACCTAGGGGAGAGATTCCGCGGGCGACTCAAGATACAGGAAAGGACGTAATCCGCCGCAACACTACGCGGTCTACGAGCGACCGGTGTTCGCGAGGCAAGACGAGGGTGGCACAAAATAAAAGGGTAGAAAATTTTCCCCATGTTTACGGGTTCTATGAAACTCAAAGAAACAGGGAAAGAGCCGTCATGTACTAGAAAGGCAGAATAAAATGAGCTTTAGCTAGATGCCAATGTCCACGTGTAAAGGGGTGGAATTAGCCTGCCCAACATAAGATTGACATGACCAATGCCAGAAATAGCGCTATGAGGAGCTATAAGACAGAAAAGTGGGCGTAGACAAAAATTATGAAGAAGACAGGGCCGACCACTCGGCTAAAAGTGACAGACATTTCAATCAAATTCATGACAGTAATCATGAGCGAAGGTTATTACGTTCGAAAACTCATCCCTTTACTCGGGTTTTTTGGCCATTAGTGGGCCACTACCGCCTAGCAAGGGAGACAAACGGCGACACCCAAGTTTCTTTAAGGGTTGCTGTTTTTCAGTCGTGACACCATGGTCAATAAGAAGTGAAAAAAGAGGTTACGACAGTTTATCTTGTTCTGTGTGTCATTATTGTATTTCCATGCAGCAGCATGTAAAAAACAAATAAATAAATAAACCGGTCGTTAGAATTCTCGTCGAAATCAAGTTTATTCTTTGCAAGATGTTTAAAGACTGCCTTTGTTCCATCCGTATAAAATATTGTTTCTTCCCTTACCAATCTTGCTTAATCTTCAGTCTCTGGGAGACTGGATCTATGCCATATACTACTCAATTCCTTCCGTACAACATGAACTTGCATTTGTTGTAGGCTGTATTTCACTTAACTAACTTTAAACAAATAACCTGCTGACGGGTCCCCCATTTTAGCAGCATGTTTCTTTGGCAGGCAGGTAGTTTACTGTCTGTGCTCAGGGTCATTGGTTGCTTTTAAAAAAAATCCAGAACACAACTTGTCTGTCAGGCTAACTTAAACAGACATTTGTTTCTGGTATCGCCATGTGGTAGGGTCGATTCCTTATTGTATCTACGATGTCACATTATCGAGGAGGTTTTGTTTATCTCTGATAGGTGTTTGGACTGTACATAATCAGTGTATTGTTATTTGCGTCTAGATTCTCAGCAGTATGTAATATTGGAATCAACCGTTTAATACGTATTCTAGTGATAAGGGAAATACATCTACAGATGTCGGAAAATGAAATATTACTATTTGTATCGGGTGAACTAATAAATAAGTGATGATGAAAATCTGATGCATGTGAGTAGTAAATAAATATATGTCATTATGGGCCATTTACAAATTACGTAACGCAAAAAGATGGGAGGGGGTTGCCGAAATGTTTTGCCTTGTTGTTACAAGGGAGTGAGGGGTGTCACAGAATTATTGGGTCGATCTCTTTTCCTCTCCGACAGTATTTAGTTACGTTTTTATGAACTAAATATCCGTGGTCGCCCCTTTTCTTTCTTAGTACTTTCATATCATTTTACACTCCTCTCAGTGATACTTCATCATGAACCCAGATGGGCTGGTCAGCGACCGAGCGTTGGGTTTACCTAAGGCGTTCCGGTCGATAAATTACCCGTATGTGGACAGATTACAGACACGCACTTATTAGTCGGACACATCCGGGCAGATCTAAGAAGTTATTTGTAAACATTGCCGAGTGAAGATAGGATGTTTTCATTCCATATTTAGGAGAAATGACCTCTGCAGTAACGCGCAGAAATTTCCATACAGAAATAATTTGACTTACCCCACAAAACACGGATGTTTGAAACTATTGGCAGACACTCGAAATGAAGGCACAACACCCCTTCCGATTGGAGCCCTGCTTAACATCGTTACAAATAAATGAGGGGGAAGACAGGCAATATAACCTGACACTTCAGCCAGAGTAGAACACTGTGAAAATCTACCTCGCGCCAAGAAAACAACCAGACCTTGCCAGAGTTAAGACTAAGATCAGCTTCATTTATAGGACCGGATTTGTTTGAAATTCTTGAGGATTTAAGAGCCCAGGAAAAAACTATCAATATTAATGAGGAACACTGGAATCTGAGGAAACTGAAGCATAAGTCAAAGTGGAAACTTATTGTTAAAGTAACAACACCCCCAGACCAAGTGTAAGAGGCCTCTACAAGAGCCTTTATTTCTCTGAAGCAGCAGTCTGTGAGTCTTAAGATTGGCGTAAGTTGTACTGTACATTTTTAATTCACTTTTTTTTTCATTATTAACATGTGAACTAATACGTGAATATTAATGTGTGAAAATTGCTAATGGATGTTCAAGTCATTTGAGGCTGGCAACCTCAGCATATAGAATGATGATGTCATGAACCACCACAGGCTGGGCTGGTGACTGCTTTATTCCGAGTTTCTTATAAAGAACCAAAAGCCGAGTGTTGCGTACGTTTTACCTAAGGGGGTAGTCTTCGGTCCTGCCAATGTACGCACCAGTCTTGAGATAGTTATATTATTTGTGCGTACGTTTTATTCACGCACCGACGTGCACAATGCAGAGTATGAGTTGCTCTTTGCGCACGGGTAACCTAGTTGGGGATTATGACGTCAGCTGTTGTAAGGGCAAGATGGACTCTCTCTCTGCCCGTACGTTATTATTTTGATTCTGAACAATTCGATGGAAGAATTGTTCTGAAGGATTTTGTTGAGTCTTCAGGATGAAGCCAACATGCAGTTCAATATGTAAGTTTCGTTTGAACCTTCATGTATATTAATACGTCTATGAATAAAGTGGAACAGATGATCATCACTGGATTCTAGCGGGAATCCATATGTTATTGGATTCCTAGAATGGAACAGTTGAGATCTTTACTTCACTGTAAATATTTCGTAGTGGGAAGTCCTACGAGTAAAGGATAACTATTTGATCATATCTTGAATATCGGATATTTTGTAATGCCTATGCCAAGGTCGTGGCATATTTTGTAGGAGAGGTTAGTCAACTGAAGTCGCTAACCTGATTGTATTTTCGTGTAGAACTTTTATGGATTATATCAAACTGTATAGATTATTGTAAGGAGAAAGTCTGGGATTTAAACAAGTATTATATGGAAGCGTCATCCATGAGCATGAATCCGTTTACTGTTACAGACGTCCTTGGAACAAGGTTAACGGACATGACCGTAATGTATTTCAAATGACAACTGTTAGGAAATCCTAGTCACTTGGATAAAAAAGGACTTGATTGATAAAGAAATCTACAGGAATGTTTTATTATCAACAGTAACTATAATTATGATGCTCTCATCGTTTGTCTTGATCGTGTCGTTGATTGCCGTTTGTCATTCGTCAATAAACCTGAATAACTTTTAACAACGAGTTGATTCTAGTCATGAATTGGCCAATTGCCTACCACTCGTTGGAATTTGATTGAATAACCTTTTGATACCTTTTCATTGAAACCATTCGCTTGTCTAAGCTAGTCATTGATACATCTACCACTAGCATATCGTTACTATCAACTACAATCACAAAAGAACCCAACAGTAAATGGCGGCACAGTGTGTTTTGGACAAGTTTCAAAGAAGGGAACTTACTCAATATTTTTCCAAAAATCGTTAGACAGAAAGACCCGTGTCTTCATCATGGAATCTACACGACGGTTATCAGAAGGTCAAGGTCAGCAATGAACCTCAACACCAAGTTCTCCAGTGACTACCTACGTTGGACATCATCCTTTTGGTCCTTATTTACGTGCGAGCTATACTCCAATACTCAGGCCGAAGTATTTCGATTCTCAAACGTACATTTACGGAGACGAGGCACATTTTTTGTTTGATCAGCCGAGATAAGTATAAACGGAGTCTCGTTTATTACTGTATTGTGTTTGGCTGTGCCTATTCTCTACTATGTCCACCAATATACTTTTCATGTTGCATGTTCTATGTTGTATATCTGTCGTGGGTGGTAGGGAGGTCGATCTGACAAACGAGGTTCATCTCGAAGCCGATTCGGGCTCTTCGTCAGATGTTCTATAGGGTTTGATTTATAAATTTCAATTGAGCGATAATTCCGGTTCAAGGCTAGAAACCTTGCTGTAGTTCCGATCGCTACTTGCTTCTTATGATAGTATTTGTTTAGCTGTTCAGTCAAGTTTTAATTGTTGTTTTCACAGTTATTTTACTTGTACCTTAGTTTTATAATGTATTTTGTTTGTATATTACGTCATCCTCACCTGACTATCGTTCAGTTCTTTACAAAACATATGTTTTTACACTGTCTTGTCAATTGTATTGTTTAGTATTTGATCGCAGTTATCATCGTAACTCTTTACGACATTCTATTTTTAGTTTCACATTTTTATTTTTTATTGGATTTCTGCGACTGTTTTCTACTGTCTTTGAGTATCTCGTCTTGTCATTGTTGTTGCTATTGTCTATGGCTTTTGTCTGTTCATAACATGTCATTACATAAATTAATTTATTGATTATTAATATATTTGACAATTATATGAGTATGATATACCGTTCTAGGACAGGAACGAAGACCACTCGGTGCATTAACAAGGTTAATTAATTTACATTAATTAATTATCATATTTAGAAATTAAGAGTATAGTGACTACTTATAAAGCATAATGTATTCACTAGATTATTTCATTAAGCAAGCAAAAGCTCTTCAGATACCTCCTGAAGAGGTACGACAATTCGCTATGTCGGAATATAGGAAAGCTCAAGAAATAGAAGCTGAACAGAGAAAGTTAGAAACTTTAAGACTAGAAAAAACTTCAATTTGAGGCAGATCAAAAACGGATTGAGGCTGCGGAAAATGAGAAGAAGATGAAATTTGAGGCAGATCAAAAACGGATTGAGGCTGAATTAGAAGAGAAACGATTTCTGCATGAGGCAGAACAGAAAAGATTGGAGGCTGCAGATAAACTTAAGATTGAAATGGAAGTTAAACAAAAGGAAATGGAAGAAAGAAGATTAATAGCTGAACAAAATACAAAAAAGACTTCAGCTTGAGACAGAAGAGAATGATAAGAAACGTCAGCATGATTTGAAACTTGCCGAATTGGAATATGATAGAATTAGGTTAACTCAAGAAGCTAATTCGCAGAGAACTTTCGAAGGCCAAGCTTCATCCAGGCATGATAATTTTAAGGAAATTAACCTAAAATTACCTAAATTTAACCCCCCGTCTGACGACGTGATTTTTTTTTTGGATAGGTTTGAGGCCACCTGTAGGTCTTACAATGTGGATAAATCACTATATTCTACATATTTATCCAGATTGCTTACGGGAGATGCTTTGGCGGTTTATCATACCACCAGTATTAATTATAAGAATAATTATGACGCTCTTCGAGCTTCACTTCTCCGAAAATTCCAAATGACATAAAATGAATACCGATTACGTTTTCGGACTTTGCTACCGCAATCAGGGAAGAACTTTTGTGATTTTCTTTCCCAAATACGGCTAACACTAGAAAGATGGATCGAATTATCCAAGATAGAAAAGTCGTATGAAGGTCTTTTCGATTTACTACTGCGCGATAAGGTGCTATCGTCAGTAAATCCAGCATTTCTTGCATTTTTGCACGAACGGAAACCTTTATCTATGAAAGATCTAGAAGAACATTCTAAAAATTTCTGCACTGCTCACCCATCCATGGATCTAAGTAATGCTCAGATTAAAAGTGAATTGCCAGTTGCTTTTGCCGTACAACAAAATAATTTTTCACGAAATCGTTCATTGAGTAACGACAGATACTTTAATAAGGGAAATAATGAGAATTTCAACAATGGTAATTTTTATAAGGGGAAGCAATTCCAACAATCTGCTCCATTCAATGTTTCTTGGAACCAAGCTCATAGATCGCGAGATTTTGGTAACAATAATTTCAAACATAATCAAGGGTATAATAATAAACAAAACTGGCGATCAAAATCTCAGGTTCCACAAAATAGACAAGGTTCGTTGAATAAAACATTTAACCAACATTATAATGGTAATTATACTAATTATCGTACTCATCAAAATTTTAACGCGAGCAGGAATGACATTTGGGGCAATTTTAATGCAAATAATCAGAACAGATCGCGACGAAGAGATAGATCGTCGAGCCAGACACGTAGACATTCTAATGTCGCTTTAAGTGATACTCAGGCTAACAATGAACAGGTTAAAGGTGCTGATGCTCATAATGCCATGTCTTGTTCTATTGATAGTCATCAGGTGACAGCTTGTGCAGAATGCTCAACACTTTTCCAGCCCAAGGCGATCACGACGTTGCGCTGCGGACACATTTTGCCTAGCCTACCTGCGGTCTGCACGGCAACTTCTGTACATCAGGGACAAGGATCTCTTAAGTTTCACAAAGGACTTGTCAATAATATTCCATGCTCTCTTTTATTTGATTCAGGTTGTACCACGGTCGGGGTACGGACTTCGCTGATAGATCCTCGTTATGCCACGGGCCACACAGTCAAATGCGTTACCTTTGGAGGCACAGTGGAAATGTTTCCCACAGCCATTATTAATTTAAATACACCATTTTTTTTCAGGGAAGATCCACGCCTGTCTTCTTCCTAATCCAATTTGTGATGTCATATTGGGTCGTATACATGGTATAACAGAGTGTACACCACAGCAAATTGCTGCATGGGAAGAGCGACATTTTCAGGCTGCAAATGCAGTAGTGACTAGAGCTCAAGCTACTATTATGTCGCATGATACACCATATGAAACTACAGTTCATACCACTTGTGATGACGATGCTCCTATTTCACGGGAGTCGTTTGCAACTTTACAAAAGAATGATGATTCATTAAAAATTTTTTTTCAGTATGTGAACAAAAAGAATACAAGCAACAAACTTGCAAAATCTAGACATGACTTTATTCTTAAAAATGGGATTTTAGTTAGATTGATACGGGAAAAGGATTCATCCTTATGTTCTCAGATTCTAATCCCGACTTCTATGAGATCGCGAATATTGCGACATGCTCATGACTCGCAATGCGCGGGCCATATGGGTTTTTCACGTACCAAATCCAGAGTGCTTTCTGCATTCTACTGGCCGGGCGTTCATAGAGATATTACTCTCTATTGTCGTTCATGTTTGATATGTCAGGAAGTTAAAGTACGGGGCCCATTTCATGCGGCTCCTATTCAAGCTGCGGACATCCCGATTAGACCATTTGATAAAATGGCTATCGACATTATTGGTCCGATGCTTCCATCTGCCAGAGGGCATACGCATATTCTTACTTGCATTGATATGTGCACTCGTTGGCCTGAGGCCATCCCTCTGAAGAACACCTCATCTGCCAGTGTAGCAGAGGCGTTAATGTTGATCTTCTCACGCATTGGTTTTCCGCGGAAGATCTTATCGGATCATGGGGTTCAGTTCATTTCTGAATCCATGTCTCAAGTTATGAAGACATTAGGTATAGACAGATCACTTAGTTCAATTTACCATGCGATGTCCAATGGGTTAATTGAGCGTCAAAATAGGACACTCAAGCAGTTGTTGGCTAAGATGACCCAAGATCACCCTCAGGATTGGGATCGGGTCCTACCCGCCGCTCTCTTCGCGTATCGCGAGGTGCAAAATCAAGCCACGGCGTTTTCTCCGTTCCAGCTTGTTTTTGGCATGCAACCACGTGGCCCGATGTCGTTAATCCACGACTTATTGGTTGAAGAGAATATTGAAGAGGAAACTCAATCCTCTTATGAGTATGTGATCTCTCTGAGAAAGAGAATCATAGATGCTTGTAGACTAGCTACTGCATCATCCGAACAAGCCAAAGAAAAAGCTCGTCTATTTGCAAACAAGTGTAAACGTCTTCGCCAGCTTATTCCTGGTGACGAAGCTTTTGTCTTACTCCCCACTCATAACAATCGTCTATTAATTACTTGGAGAGGTCCTTTCAGGATCATCTCAAGAATATCCGATGTTGACTACATCGTTGATGTAAATGGTAAACATAAAACCTTCCACATTAACATGTTGAAGGAGTATTACTCACGTCCTGATTATCTACAGTCAGTATTCCAAGCAACTGACGATCCTACACCTCCTATTCAACACTATTCTAGTTTGTCAGTCATCCAAGAAGAAGAATCTTCTTTCGATGATGTACAACTGCCAATACCAGTTGTGCCACTTCATTCCACTGAGAATTGGAATGATGTTACTATTTCATCTACTCTTTCGGCTGATCAACGTCAGCAAGTCTCTAATATTCTACACTCGTATGAGGATGTCCTCACTGACATCCCAGGTCATACGTCAGTCATCCAACATGACATTATTCTGACTGACGATACGCCTATTCGAGTGCGCCCATATCCTATCCCTTTACACTTTCGTGATAAGGTTGATAAGGAATTGGATGAGATGCTTCAATTAAATATAATTGAACAATCTTCATCACCATACTCTTCTTCTATGGTGATTATTAGAAAGAAAGACAACAATATTCGTCTTTGCGTAGATTACAGGAAATTAAACAAAGTTACAAAGTTTGATGCGGAACCTTTACCTCTCTTAGATGAATTATTGGAGAAATTATCCCATGCTACATTTTTTTCGAAATTTGACCTTTCAAAGGGTTATTGGCAAGTGCCACTCACACCTAAAGCAAAGCCATTCACCGCTTTCTCGACGCCACGGGGACTTTTCCAATGGAATTTTATGCCATTCGGATTAATGAATGCGCCAGCTACCTTTGTACGCATGATGCGCTGCGTACTGTCTCATCGTCCCGATGTCATTACTTACATAGATGACATCTGTCTTTTCAGTAACTCTTGGGATGAACACATTCAGGGATTAAAAGCTTTACTTTCTACTCTACGGGATTATAACTTAACAGCGAAACCTTCTAAGGCATTTGTCGGTTTTCATGACATCTCCTTTTTGGGTCATCGTATAGGACGGGGTTTAATGTATACAGAAGACAGTAATGTCTCGAAAATCTTAAACATCTCAGCACCTAAGACAAAAAAAACAAGTTAGGTCTCTTTTAGGACTAATACAGTTCTATTATAAATTCATCCCTCATTTGTCTACCTTAACTGCACCTTTTTCTTCTTTACTGAGAAAAGGGACAGCTAACATAATCCAGTGGACTAACGAACACCAAATCGCGTTAGATTATATAAAAAGATTTTTTTCAAATGCGCCATTTTTGAAGTTGCCTAACAAAGATCTTACTTTTATTCTTCGTAGTGACGCATCTTCTTACGCCATTGCTGCAGTTTTCATGCAGGAATATACGGGCACCTTATTTCCAGTCATGTATGTTTCGAGAAAACTGACGGCGAGCGAAATGAAATACTCCGTTCTGGACAAGGAGTTGCTCGCGTTAGTTTGGTCAATCACAAAATTGGAACGTTACTTACTGGGCTCCCACTTTGTAGTGGAGACAAACCAAAAGGCCCTCACAGCACTGAACACTAAGGACGTTAAATCATCAAAGTCAACCAGATACGCTATTGCTCTTCAGCCATATAGCTATGAAATTCGAGCGATTCCTGGAGTGAAAAATGTGTTTGCGGACTGTCTGTCAAGATGTCCAAGCGAACTGGTCGAACCTAAACCACTTCCGGATGTTGAAACGTCCTCATAGATAATCAATCAAATATAATAAGAGGAACTGAGTACATTATCAATTTTTGAACTTCTATACGTGCTCTGTATGGAACTGAATTATTCGTACCAGCAAAAAAATTCCTGGATATACTTACTTTTGGATTATAACGTAACTTCGTGTGTAGTAACATTTTATTAGTACGGAAACACTGTTCATAGTGACACATAGACATTCATTATTCTATGGAAAATATTACACTACATACTGTATTCAAGAATATCTTTGCATCTTGCATGGAACATTAAGAACATATTCTAGTCGATTACTAACTAGTGTTAATGGAACAGTAACACTGAGTAAAATTGCAATTACTTAAATAAATTAGTAATTAGTTATTTGTTTGTAATTAAGAACTATCTTAATTAGATGAAATCAATTAAGCCACTTAATTACTTGTAGAGTACACATTAATTAACTTGAATAGTTGTGAGTGTCTCTTTATACTTATATTTACTTCTCATTATAAATTACCTCTCACGTTTAGATAACTAGTCCACCGTCATAATGTTAGAAACATTACGGGTGTTGCTTCTTAACGTGTTTAATTATGCTTTGCTGCATTTTGCATCTTTCATTTTCATTTTTTGATTCTCTTGTCTTTATTATCATCATCGTTGCTATTCATTTTCATTTGAAATCACATGTTTGAGTTGTAAATTTAGTTGAATGTTTTTATCATTTTTTTGGTTTTCATTTTCAACTTTCTTTTACTTCGTAGTTTACCACATCGTTCCAAAGTAGGTCGATTGTGGATGTGTGCTTTAATGCATACTTTCATTCAGTTATATTGATTTCCATTTTCATATTCTTTTTTATAATATTGTATAACTTTATGAATATAATTTATGCACATAGACGTCGATGTAGTTTTGACTCACCTCTCTTGGGTACTTAGTTTAAAAAAAAATTAATAGAATTAATTTTTTTTAAGGGCCGGTGATAAGGGAGCTGTTGCGTACGTTTTACCTAAGGGGGTAGTCTTCGGTCCTGCCAATGTACGCACCAGTCTTGAGATAGTTATATTATTTGTGCGTACGTTTTATTCACGCACCGACGTGCACAATGCAGAGTATGAGTTGCTCTTTGCGCACGGGTAACCTAGTTGGGGATTATGACGTCAGCTGTTGTAAGGGCAAGATGGACTCTCTCTCTGCCCGTATGTTATTATTTTGATTCTGAACAATTCGATGGAAGAATTGTTCTGAAGGATTTTGTTGAGTCTTCAGGATGAAGCCAACATGCAGTTCAATACACCTTCATGTATATTAATACGTCTATGAATAAAGTGGAACAGATGATCATCACTGGATTCTAGCGGGAATCCATATGTTATTGGATTCCTAGAATGGAACAGTTGAGATCTTTACTTCACTGTAAATATTTCGTAGTGGGAAGTCCTACGAGTAAAGGATAACTATTTGATCATATCTTGAATATCGGATATTTTGTAATGCCTATGCCAAGGTCGTGGCATATTTTGTAGGAGAGGTTAGTCAACTGAAGTCGCTAACCTGATTGTATTTTCGTGTAGAACTTTAATGGATTATATCAAACTGTATAGATTATTGTAAGGAGAAAGTCTGGGATTTAAACAAGTATTATATGGAAGCGTCATCCATGAGCATGAATCCGTTTACTGTTACAGACGTCCTTGGAACAAGGTTAACGGACATGACCGTAATGTATTTCAAATGACAACTGTTAGGAAATCCTAGTCACTTGGATAGAAAAGGACTTGATTGATAAAGAAATCTACAGGAATGTTTTATTATCAACAGTAACTATAATTATGATGCTCTCATCGTTTGTCTTGATCGTGTCGTTGATTGCCGTTTGTCATTCGTCAATAAACCTGAATAACTTTTAACAACGAGTTGATTCTAGTCATGAATTGGCCAATTGCCTACCACTCGATGATTACGCGAACTACAAGAGAGAAAACCGGACTGATTCTAAAGGCGACGAACTGGAACGGACTACGGACTACGACTTATGGAACTTGGAACACAAGAAGTATAAATGGGAAGGAAGAGGAGCTGGTGGAAGAGATGAGGAAAGCAAAACTAGAAATCCTATCTATAACGGAAACGAAGAAAAAAGGACAAGGAGTCATGGATCTCGATGGCAACACGTTGCTCTACAGTGGTGTACCCATATCTGAAAGAGCTAAAGGGGGCGTGGGTTGCATTGTGGCCCAAAAATCAAAAAGATAGTATCAAGGGATGGAACTTTGTCTCGGAGCGCATTATGGTTGTAAAACTAAAAGAAGGAGAAACCATAGTCAACCTGGTCATAGTGTATGGGCCAAATGAGGATGAGAGAGCAGAGGTCAAGGAGGAATTCTTCGAGCTGCTTCAAAGGACAGTGGATGACTGCCTAGATGAAGTTATTTATGCTCGGAGAATTTTTAATGCCAGAGTTGGAAATGACCATGCTAGATGGGGTGGAGTTATCGGAAGATATGGAGAAGATACTCTCAATGACAATGGAAAGCGACTCCTTAGATTCTGCAGTGAGCAGAATCTGATCATTACAAACACAAAGTTCCCCATAAGCGCATACATGCATACACTAGATGTGAACCAACCAAGAATGAGAAGTCAGTGATCGACTATGCCATTGTTCGGAGAAGCTCATTCAGATATGTCCGAGATGCAAGAGTCTGGAGGGGGCCAGAGATTGGAAGTGATCACTACCTGCTAACAATCAAACGAACAACTGAAAGAGTTGCTCAGCCTAGGAACTGCCCAACATCACGCAAGAAACCAAGTAAACGAGCAGGAGAAATGAGCATTAGGACCTACAAGCTGAGAGAGCCAGAAATTAAGACCAGATATCAGGGGCTTATTGCTACAGCAGTGAGCAACACAGAAGAACGACCTGATGACTTGGAAACCCTCTGGAATAAATTCAAGGATATCATAAAGACAGCTGCTGCAGAAGCATGCGGTGAAGTCCGACTTGGGAACCAGAGAAAGAGGACACCTTGGTGGACAGAGGAAGTCAAGAGAAAATAAGAGAGAAGAAAATGGCATGGAAACAATACTTAGGAGCTAAAAACACAACAGGACAAATGGAAAAATATAGAGAATATGTGACACTCAGAACAGAAGCAAAGAACAAAGTGCTAGCAGCAAAACAGAGTCCTGGGAAGAATTTGGAGAAAAGCTAGAAAAAGATGCACAAGAAAACCAGAAATTGTTCTATAAGACCCTAAAGAACATGAGGAAAGAAAAACAATGCCCTCTCAAATTTATAAAGGACAAGCAAGGCAAATTGCTTACTGCCCCGAAGGAAGTAATGGAAGATGGAAAGAATATTTCTCAGAACTCCTGGATGGTGAGCATGATGAAGCATCAGAAATGATAACCACTGACACAGAAGAGGAAACCAATGATGGTGAAGATGACATAAAGATGGAAGAACTGAGGGCAGCACTAGAGAAAATCAAGATGGGCAAAGCAGCAGGGCATGATGGTATAACACCAGAAATGGTTAAGTACATGGGAGCATCAGGCGACCTATTACTCTTAAAGGTCCTACAGGCAGCATGGTGCAACAAGACCATACCAAAGGATTGGGAGATTGCCATCATAACACCAATTTTCAAAAAAGGGTGACAATCGACAATGTGGAAACCATAGAGGCATATCCCTTCTCAGTGTCCCTGGTAAAATCTACTCTAGAATCCTAGAGCAGAGACTCCGACGCCTAGCTGAGCCACAATTGGATGAGGTCCAGTGCGGATTCCGAGCAAACCGAAGTACTCAAGACCTAATCTTCACACTCAGACAGCTGAGTGAAAAGGCCCTTGAGTATAAGAGTGAGATCCATCTTTGTTTCATAGATCTGGGAAAAGGCGTTTGACAGGGTCCCCTGGAGCAAAACTTTGGGACTGTTTGGCAAGGAAGAATATTCCAGCACCTCTGATTCATGCTATACAGAGCTTCTACAAGTCTTGCAGAAATTATGTGAGGACAGCAAACCATAAGTCAGAAGAGTTCAGGACCACCACTGGTGTAAGACAAGGTGATATCCTATCACCTTACCTATTCATACTCCTTATGGACGATGTCATCAAGGCATGTAAGGAGAGAACAAGAAAGTATTCAGTGGGGTACTGGAAGATGAGACAGGTCTATATTTCGGAGCTGGCATTTGCTGATGATGTTGCCCTGATTGCTAAATCAGAGGCACATCTCCAATCCAACCTGCAAGTCTGGAAGGAAGAGCTGGAGAAGAGAGGGATGGTCATAAGCAGCTCTAAAACAAAATCCATGGTGATATCACGAGAAGAAAGAAAACATCAGATTAAGTTGGGAGAACAGGTCCTGGAGCAGGTCGACCACTTTAAATATCTGGGAGCTATTATAGACCGAAAGGGAGGCATCAAAGAAGAGTTGGCCACTCGGAAAGCAGCGGCTGGGAGACTTTTTCAGGCCATAAATCGTGGATTCCTCAGCAAGAAAGAGGTTGGTAAGAAAACGAAGATGTCTGTATACCGCTCCACCTATGTCCCAGTCTTGACATATGGATGCGAGTCGTGGGCAATGACTACAACCCCCAAAAGCCAGATCCAAACCTCAGAAATGAGGTATCTGAGGAAAGTGGTTGAAGTAACAAGAAGAGACATGGTCCGCAACCAGACGATCCGTCAAGGCCTAAAATCCTATCCGCTGCAGACCCAAATAGAACAGTCCCAACTAAGATGGTTTGGCCATGTCTGCAGAATGGGAGAAGATCGGCTACCACGACAAGCGTGGGAAACAAAGAGCCAGGGATCCAGACCTCCAGGACGACCCAGAGTCCTCTGGGAGGACAACATTAGACAATCTTTGAAGGACCGAGGACTAGAATGGAACCAGGCCAGGAAGAAGACAGCTGATAGAATGGTCTGGCGCTCTCTCTTCCAAACCTCTACACCTCACGGTAGAAGGGGAACGACTAAGTAAGTAAGTAAGCCTACCACTCGTTGGAATTTGATTGAATAACCTTTTGACAACTTTTCATTGAAACCATTCGCGTGTCTAAGCTAGTCATTGATACATCTACCACTAGCATATCGTTACTATCAACTACAATCACAAAAGAACCCAACACCGAGATAGTCCCAAGTTCCATATGGAGCAGGGAGGGAATGATGAAAGAAATGATGTACATAATTGATATATTATTAACCTTTTCAACCAGTGTAAATGTAAAACATATTCACTCTAACTGCAATGAAAGTTTACAACTTTTTCAACCTATGTAAATATAAACTTATTAAAACTATATTGTTAACATTTTCAACCAAATTTAAATATAAAAATTTTCATTTTAAATATAAAGATAGTTTTTCGCCCACTAGAATTAAAATTAATTCTCAGAGAGGGTAAAAATTCTGACGATAGATGAGATGTTGGAATAGGAAGATGGGGACACATAAGTATGTGTCGGGAAACTCAATATTCAGAAGGTATTCGTTTCTCTACTTTTGCCATACTGGTTGGTGGTACCAGCTGAGGGTACTATTTCTGGAACAAGTGAGGGTATAAGTGGCCTGAAGTAGACGATAGACACCATCATCAGACGGGTCTTAGAGACGCGGGACCAACTTTGCAGTTACTCCCTGATTCTACTTGGAACGTGCTGCAACTCTTAATCGTGACCAGGAACGTGAGCAATCCAGTCACCTACCTATCTGCGAAGGACCAAACACCAGCGGGAACAGAAACCTTATCGACAGCTAAGTAGTCAAATAAAAGCTGTCAAGTGAAACATCTTAATTATATAATTCCCCACTAATATCATATGATGATGATACATTCTTGTTAAAGAATATTCAATTTGTAATAACTGTTAAAACCTAAGTGATTATTAAATATGTTATTTAAATCTATCCAAATTTAAAGTTGATTTAATCATTTTAAATGTGTTGTATCCGTATGTCTCAGACAATTTATTAAATACACTCAAGCAGAGCCACTAAATAATAATTAAAGGAAATTCGCTGAATTAACTCAGGTGGGGGCTTAAACGAGCTATTATAAGAATACATAATCCTTCATAAAAGTTGTCGAAAGATCCTAGAGTTAACGTTTTCAGCCAATGCATCATTGTTATCGCTTTTCTGAATATCTTGTGAAATCTCGCTTGAAGTAGATGCATCATTATCCTTCTATCTACAACTCTGCCAAGAGTAACCTTGTGCAAAAGTAGACACCTTTGAAGACCCACATCAGTTACTCTTGAGTTTTGGCCACTGTTGGAACACTACTGCATAGCTAAGGGGAGGCAACCAGTGACAAGGGGCATTCTGAAATGTTATTACATAACGTCGGAAAATTCCATTGATAATTCATAAGAAACGGGCTATTCAAAGTTTCTTCTTTTCGTACATAAGACTGTGTTAGTGACAAAAAGCGAACATTCAGTGCACAGAGGTGTTACGTAATTTTAAGACGGGGTGGGGGTTTTTTGTTACCCACATATTACTGTGGCGAGGGGGTTGGCTAAAAATGTCAAAAATTGTGTTACATAATTTGTGAACGGCCCCTTAACAGGCACTGGTTGGACGGAAAGAAGGACACCAAACAACAGAAAAAAAATATGTGAAAGGTTTACCGTGAATCGAACCAAGGGTAATCGCCTTGCTGTGAAAGGACGCACAGCCAATTTAGTACCCCAAAAAAGTGCTTCATTGGTCGTAGTCATTCTCACAACACTACGGAATGTATGACCCATGAATAGATATTTAAAGACCCTATCACTAATATAACTTTCCTATCAGCTAGTGTAAGCCAAATAAAAGCTGAAATACTTTTTTGACTTGATTCTGTATGCCCCTTTTGTTTAGCACGTCCTGCTTTTGTACGTTGTTTACATGTTTGACGTTTCAGCTTTCGTTCCCACAGTTGTTTACCTTGTTACCTCAGAATGGTTGTTTTTTTGTTTCCTATGTGCAGACTTTGGTTTATTGCATATATACGGTATTTAGCGTCATGTTTCATGTCTGCTTGTAGGAACACAATCTCATTTTTCCCTTGTCTTTGTCTTGTCCTTTGTTTATTTATTTTCTTATTATTCACCATTAAAGCCCGTGTAATACAAAGGCGTTCATTCTTATCTGTGCAGTTATTTAATTATATTTTAAATAATTTATTCTAAACTCTGATAAGTCTTTTTTTATTCTTTGATTTCCGCTACATTTTTCCGGCGTATGTCGGTGATTCCTCGAGCTAAAATGGTGGGGAAGAGGGGTTTGTTATTCCAGAATAAATGCAGGCTTGTAATGCCAGCTGCTGACGACCTGGTTGTGTCTGCTTTTCATTTATAGGTTGTTTTTGTCCGCATCTGTTATTCCACATGTCATGTGGGGTTTCCTGCAGATTATGTTTCCTTCGACAGTTTTACCAGTCAACCTGAATATAGTGTGTGTTATATTTCTTATCGTTGTAACTGTTGCGAGATGGATTTTAGATAGAAAAAATAAATATATCCCAGAAATGGAGACGAGAGCTGGTGATCTGGTAGGGATGGCACAGGACAAATCACGTAGTTAACTGCACAGTCCTAGGGTGTAGCGGTTGAAGAGACCTGTGAAGTAAGTCACCTTCTCGCTAGACCTATCCTATGCTCCAAGGGTGTTTCTGTTAATAATAATAATAATAATAATAAATTCTTTAAGCACCAAACACGGCGCATAAGGCAGAAACCAGTGCTCTCCAGGTTGTTCGTTGTGACGCCACTCCTCTTAATAGTTGGTGTGAAATGCAGCTCGTTAATTATCCCTAACAATTTAAATATCACATAATTCTCTTAATTTCCACACAATAACACACTTTCAAACAGAAACTGGAATTTAAACAAAATCAATCAACTGCAATTTATAAAATATATCTGTACATTTATTAATTTAAAATAGAAGGTTGGTAAAGATTGCAGATATGTATTTACACGAATCACAAGTTATAAGGAAAATTATAAGGAGTCAATGTCTTTGTTCATCGTTTCGGGCAATTGGTGACTTTTGAATCTTGTTTCTTCAAAGTAATCTAAATCAGGTCATTCCACTCTAGACACTTCTGGTTAAACATCAGGTGTTCATGTCCAAGATACTGATATCACCAATACCAGGTAGCCACAATGCTACTACTCGGTGAATTGCAGAAGTGGTCATTGAATTACACCCTACAGTCTCCCATGCTTCTTATCAGAAGTTTTAATTGCAACTCTCGGATGAGAACCTGAAATATATGCATAGATTATTGTATATGTTTCCAATCACCAAGACGATAATCCTATGATGATGTGCCACTAATGATCAGAATCCTCTTTTAGACAACACAGTCAATGAGGCTGTGGTCATGTCAACAAACGAATTTACGTCCACACTATCAGTAAAATACATGAGTATTTAGGCATATTTTGCAATTATTTTTGGGAATTCTGTCTAGGTTACTCCCCTTTGGTCTTAAGTCATGCCAAAAACGGTTTCCTTTTAAAGGTATTACATCAACAAAATTTTTAACTTAACGAAAGAAACGAAGGAAGAGAAGAAGCCGTGGAAGAAGAATAATAGGAAGAAGAAGACGAACTCTTAGGAATCCAGCTAAACCCTGAAAAGGACTAAGCTCTTATATCTAGTATTGCGCAGTCTTGACAAGGACTTCAGCTGCATCATGTTGTTCAGGATTGTGCAGGCTATATTTAGTTGGAACCTAAAAAAGGTAAAGGTAGTCCCATAACGGATACTGCAGTAGGAGAGTGAAATGTTAGAGACTTCACCATACTAGGTCTAGCATCGAGAGGTTGGGTGACCAGTTCCCTTCCTCGCTGCCTTTTCCTTCCCTAGCTCAAAGTCAAGTACCCATTTACAGCTTGGTTGACTAGAGAGTGTCAGGACCGTGATTTCAACCCGGCACCTTTGCAACGAGAAACCAGTGCTCTAACTGCTGTCAATCGGACGCTCAGATGGAACCTATTTCAGTTATTGACGTAGGGTTAAGAGTACCAAGATTAAGATATCAGCACATAATTCAAAGTCAATGCTAAAATTAATATAAAATATTACAGCAATTTACATAACACAAAAATACTTGTAACCTAACGATTAAAACAAGTTAACATACCCTTCAGATACAATATTACGTATCTGGGCTTATCAGTTATGCATGTCTACTTACATGCAGGTCAGCTTTGCTTTTCTCAGCTATGGGCTATGGCTATGTAGCTTCGACATGCGTGTGTCAGTCCGCTGGACGTCTTTTCAGCTTAGAAAATTTGAGAATCCAGAACTGAATCTGAGCGGGCTGATATACCCATTCTAGAGCTCACCTTTTCCTTTACCGGAGGTCCGCTATGGCTATCGCTTTTCGTCTTGTAACTGTCGTGGGATATCAATGCTTTGTATGATTTCCCCGACAAAATCATGATTTTCTCGTCAATTACCAAAGCTAATGATTTCCCATTGCCATAATTACATGCATTTGTAGTTGCTGTTCAAATCTCAAAGGAATGTTCGCGTTCGTTGCATTAATCATAAAGTTAGAGCAGAGTTTGTGGTGTGCGATTAATAATTTATATTTAGTTTACGTGGCAATTCCAGAGTGTCTTGCACGTTTCGCTACTGTAACACTGACTTTAGTTCAGTGCAACTAAATTTATGTTGCTTATTTGTTGTAACTGTCTTTATTACAAATTTAAGACTTCCGATCTACTGATGCGCAAGATTGAAATTTCCAACAAAATTTAGAATGGAATAAAAAATGTAACTAGAAAATTTTTTTTATGAATTAACAATTCATCAGGCTGTGATAAAAACACAAAAACACACTTTGTGGAAAACAAAGCACTAATATGTAACAATATAAGAAAAGCTAAAGCAAAGTATAATACGCGTATATTATCAACACTAGGATAACGCTATAGTGATGACTAACGGAGTTTATAGAAATTGTCTTAATTCTGGGAATTTCATAACGTGGAAGGATGTACAAACCATGCAGGACGAGTCAGAATTAAAAAGTAACGAGAAGCAGCGTTGATAATCTAACGAATTTGCATAACCGGGTGGTGGAAATATTCACGGCTGTGGGAAATTTTGCGAAAAGGATTTAGGACCTTGGCCAGTTGATATGATGGAATTTTTGCTCAATGTGAATTATTCGCATTGTTCAAGCAACATAACGAACGTCTTTATAGATTTACTAGCAATAACCCGTCAACATTGACAGGTTAATAATTATACTGTGTTGTTTCTGTTACATGTATTACAGACGGTACTTTCACTACTGTGGTCATTTCATTGCAGGCGACCGTCAGTAGATATTTCTAGTGAAAATTATATGGATGTATTAAATATGAAGACATGGAGTAACCTTACCTAAATGACATGTGGAGCAGTGATAATGATCTAATGGACCGTAAATTGACTAAATAACTAACATTTCTTATATGACAACATGTCTCGTAATTATTCACGCATCTTTTAAAATCTTGCCCTGGTTGACTTACTGCATCCGAGAAGCCATGGTCGACTTACTGCCTCTGAGAACAACGTTTGATGTTTGGCGAAACTCCAGTTCATGTCCTGTTTATCAATCGTGTTGTTGGCTTCTTTCCATAATCAAACTGTTCATGCACACCTTCATTTCCGCACTTTTTGTATTTTCGAGAGAGTACATATAAGGGGAAAAAATACAATTATTGTCTCACTTTCAACCACAGTTGCACCACCTTAGCTGTGGTTGAGAGTTAATGTACTCTCTCGAAAATAGAAAAAGTGCGCAAATGACGGTGTGCAAAATGTGACCGACCGACCGAAGTACTTACGGCGGGAATTATGGTATTGAATTATCTTAGCCAGTCTATTAAGCAATGAGGAGACAATTCCTTGTGTTATAGAAACAGAAATAAATGACATCCCCATTCTTTCATTTATCACGGTCCTCGCTTCTTTTTCTTTTTTTAATTGCTGTTTTCATTTGTCGTTAAGCTGCCCGATGATATCTGTCATTATTTTGATGCAAATGCAGCTCTCATACAGTGATCGTGTAATCGCGATGTATTCATAATAATTCATTCGTTACCCTTCTGTTACCCAAGAAGCACAAACCTTCAGCAAACTTATGTCACGTTCTCCTGTCTCGTGCCAACAGCTCAAGGTCTTGCGATGTCTTTCACATTAGAATTAGTGAAGTAGTATTAGCTACCTTCAGTCATGATTGACTATGAGAATGCACCCTTGAGGTATGGCCCCAGCTGTTATTTTAACAGATGTTCCTTTCGGCGTGGTTTTATTTCTCTTCTCCTTGTTGTGAGAGCTTCTTTACATTAATTATGAGGTTGCGCCGCAGAGAGCATTGCCACTTGGTGCCATTGGCAGCTTCACCCTCCCAGGTCTCTTGATTCATGTCCAGTGGCTTCAATGTCTCTTGCACACATCTTTGGACCTCAGCTACGATCGCCCGGCTGTTCATTTGCCATCTACCGTTTGCCTGTAAAAAATATTTTTGAGGATGCGGCCATTTTCCTTGCTACGGACATGGCCAAGCTATCGTAGTTTGCGCTGTCTAAGCAGTGTATGCATGCTTTGAAGGTCAGCACGTGACAGGACCTCGACAACTATGACTTTGTCCTACACGAAATAAGAATGTATTGATGCATTACGACAATATGTACACCGATGCGCTGGTGCTTCCACCGGAATAAAAGCTTATAACAAGTTCACCGAATATGAGAAAGCACATAATGTAATTGTAGCAGGTCACCAGAATATCTCGGACCTGATATAGATCGCACATATTGTGTCTAGTGATATTAAAACTCATTTCTCCCCACAGCTGGCCTGTGAGACTCCAAGCAATTGCAGTTATGCTGGCCATCCTGTCACTTCCCAGATCTACCTTCCGGTTTTCTCTATTTATTTTATCTTCGAGCTTTAAATAAGTAAAGAGAGAAAATGCCTTTGAACTTTAAATTAAAAAATTATATAAACAGGTAATAGCAAACACTCGTAGGAAATAAAGAAGTGGACAACTAGACAACAGGAAAAAAACCAACAGAATTGATAGGTTTACCATAGACTCGAACCCATCAGCCCCATGACAGCCGAACATCTGCCGCAGTCCTGGCCAATATACAGCAGTGAACGTCGTATCATATGGCAACAACCTACTTCTCTTGGCACAAAAACTATTTGTAGATGTCAAAAACATTGAGCTGACTACTGCCGATCTTATTAATGCGGATGTTTGAGGGCGAACGAGAAAGAAGAAGAACTCAGGGCGATTCGAACTGCAACACCGCCTCGAGCTTTACCGTTGTTTTCGCCATGTTTTCCTTGTTAACAACATGGCTAGTACATTGTGTCGACCTTTCTGAAACATCCAGAAATATTTATTTTACTTTTTCTAAAAATTTTGAAATTTCGTCTAATTCTTCACAAAGATGTTTAAATCGTTTTCAAAGGGAAACATTTCACTGTCACTGTAGCTTATTCGTCCTGTTTGTTTAGTGGCTGCCAAGATTAGCATCCATGCAAAGATATTGGTATTTGTTTGGTTTAGTTTTAAGGACTATTTTCATTGCACACGGACAACTCCAACAGTGCTCCGATCTCCTGCCTTAGATCACACATGGAGGATCTCAGCACAGTGATCGAGCTCTGTAGCACTGGCGAGAATCCCAATATGTTTATATAGGAATCACACTTTCCATAAATATTTTTGTGGTTGGTCGGTTTATAATTTTTATATCTTGGCAGGGCAGCGGCCTTATGGCCTACTCTTTACGATTTCCAACTGCCGTTGGATTTTTAACGTGCGCAACTTGCACACGGGACCTCCTATTTTTTGGCCTTTATCCGAAGAGGCTAGGCGTCCGATCTCACTACCCAAGGAGACCGGTGGGAGAGTAACATCATTAGGACCACTGGTTCTGAAAATAACATTTGCATAAATTATATTCCCTCTACTCGGAATCGAACCTGGTGCCTCTAGAATTCAAGGTGGACGTTATACTTCTTAGCCACTACGACTCCCACAAGCTGTAAAGGAAATAACATCTAAACTAACTGACAAATTCAAACCGAGAATCATCAAATAATATATTTTTTTTTCTTCATTGCTGTGTGGTGTACAAACATGGACAATGAACAAGCAATAAGAAGAAAGAATTGAGGCATTTGAGATGCGGGTGTATAGAAGAAAGGGTGCGTCTTATGGAAAGAGAAGAAAAAAAATAAAGAGGTCCTAGAAAACCTAGGAATGAAAAGAGAATTAATGAAGGAGATCAAATTTAGACAGCTAAAATATTTTGGCCATGTTAAAAGATATAACACCTTACTGAAGACCATAATGGAAGGCAAAATTTAAGGCAAACGTGCACGGGGAAGACAGCGCTATAAGTGGGAAGATAACATCAAGAGATGGACAGGAAAGAGTCTATCAGAGTGTGTCGTGAGACATTCTAAATCCACATATCTAAATTAGAAAGTAAATGTAAAGCCTAACGAATTAATTCAATCAAAGGAAAGAAGAATGGTAAAAGAACAGTGCGGTCACAATAGCGTACGCCTGTGTTATAGAACGTCATACTAGCTAAACAAGAAATCCCCTTTTTCTACTTCGTCTGCATAATTGTAACGCTTTCACGTTTGCTAGTAAAGCCTACTGTATCAAATACACCCGTTTCTAAAAATAAAACTAGTACTATATTTCTTGTACGACCTTGAGAGAGACACTGCGTAATGACCTAGATTTAATATTCCATTAATGTCACTATGCACTACGTAAACTAAAAGACAGACGGGCTTAGAAGAGAGAGAAAGAGAGAGATGTACGGAGGAACGCATGCAATACTACCACGTCTCGCGATATAAAATTAATGCCACCCCACGCGAAAGGCATGCAGGCTTGATTTTTTTTCAAATAAACAGTGACAAAAAACACTACCAATACGAGGTAAGGTTTTAAAAAACATGGTTGATGCTTATTAGGAAACATGACACAATACTGTTTTACGTCTGAAATCCTGACATTAGCCTGACAGTACAGAAGACACCCCATCGTATAGAAGTGAACGGGTGGTAGAAGAAAATACATATTTTGAACGCAGCCACTTAGCTCCATTAAACTTATATATTTGGGTGCCTTAGGACTTGCTGACAAAGAATATGTTAGGTGTTAAGCAAATAGTCAAATAATTAACAAATTATAGCCAAAATATTATAGTGGTGTTGTCTGACAACACAGGATCATATTTGCTCATAATGGCGTGTTTGGACACTGCTTTAGAGGAAATGAGGCCACCACGTTAAATCCGATTTGATTGGCTAGAATAATATGTAAGGCGAAACATGATTAGTCGATGGCAAATACTATTTTTGGTTGTTAATGGCAACGATAGGAAGGGTACTTTTTCAAAAGCTTTTGTAAACATGGTCTCATTGGCTAGACCATTTAATATAGTCAATTAGGAGCGTCTGTTCAGTGCCACTTTTTGAAATAAACTTTATAGAAGCAAGTGCGTTGAGAACCAGTTCATATTTTTCTAATAAAAGCCTGGGACAGAGGCAGATCGGAATTGTGCCATAACTCATCGCCAGTCAACGTATTTGTTTAATATTTCCTTGAATTGTGGTAAGCTAGACATATTTGATATCTTTTTGATGAAAATTGAATGTGAATTGATAATTTATGTCTGTATGTGTGTGGTTCAGTAACAAACTTGAGGCAAAGCCTAGATATTGCTCCATCATGGACAAAACATGTCGGAGAGGAGTATAACTGCATGGGATTGCCAAATAGTACTATGACACCTATCTTATTGAATAGAAGGAAATAATGCTGGAATTGCAGAGGCGTTGTAACCATTAGGGAGAGGAATACTGGTGTATATTGATACATGAGAAGCTAGCAGTTGGCCTACCGCGCTGAACTCGGTGTTTGTTATGTATTGTGCTTCAGTGTGGAAATATATTATAAATTAGTTCTGAAGTAGGAGGTACAACCTTCTTGTTTCAGGGACCGTGGTACTAAAGTATTAAAGCAGCACCTGGTCTGAGTTTTGCTGAATCCAGAGGCTGATAGCATACTCCTTGCTCAAGATATCGACCAGTGTTGTTTCTCAAGAAAACTGTGAAGCAAGCGAGCATAGGAGACTGTTTCCTGCCGCCAACACAGAAGTTAAGATTACGTTGGCCAGAGCAGCTCAATCTTGTGTATACCCCCCTCTAAAAGTGACTTTACATAAAATCAAGAGGGACCTTTATTTGTTTCAAATAAAAAGAAACTGTGAACCTTTCCAATATTATTTCCACCAGAAACAAACACTTGAAGTCATGATGACAAACAACAACCTAGCTTGAATAGCCAGTATTATCTCATAGTACTACATCACTACTTACACACATAGTGTAATAATAATATATGTCAATACAAAGATCCTATCTATAAATTGTGTACATACAACTTGTGATTTCATTTGATTGTGATTCCTGGTTCACTTTGTAGTTGAATCAGGATATCTATTATTGAAAGGAATTAATACATATTTTAAAAGTAACACTTGACTTATTAAGATAGTCTTATAGAATGTTCTATGTATGTGAGTGTCACAGTGTTGTAAAGTATTGTGGATTAAATTAAATTGTTTATCTGTCTGTTGGTTGCTGTAAACATACACTTCATCACTATCATAACCCTAGACATTCAACGTAGTCATCACAATATTCCAGCATAAGTCTGACTGAGGTCTAAATGTGGTAGCAAAGTAAGGTCATCTGTAATACACCACACTTATTAGATACAGATACCTTCACAGCTGATCTCAGTCAGTACATTAAGTCCCCTATAAATATTTATAACATTCCACTTTACCACGTATATTGGGGTCCTGTCCGGGATTTTGAATCTTCTCATATTATATATATTGCGGGTAATTCACTTCAGGGAATAATAAAAATTTAAAAGGTATCCTTGGGTGAAAATAAATAAGGTTGAGCTCTCAGTGCCTGTCGTTGTCGTTAGATAACACTGACTAACAAAAAAAAATTTTTTTTTCTTTCTCTAACATTTCTATGTTTTTCTGGTCAATTTTAATGCGCTGTTTTTAAATCTGCAAACCGTTTTTCTCTATCAGGTCGGGATCTCTAGAAATACGCAATTGAAGTTTTTTAACAACGCATACAGTATTACAACATCATTTGTACAAGAAGTATAACAGTTATGTAGGCTTGAATTTCTTTGCAGTCGACTTTCATCGCTGAATGGCATGTGGTACATCGCGATGAAGCATCCAACAATAATCGGCAAGCATGGTCACACTCCACCGTCCTTGATAACGTGACTCCATTACGGCAATATCTTGATGGAATCGTTCTCCATGTTCATCGCTGACTTCGCCAAGGTTGTCAGGGAAAAAGTCAAGATGCGAATCGAGCAAATGGATTTTTAGGGACATGTTACAGCCCATAAATCTGTATGCATCTATGCACTGCTTAACCATATGCACATAGTCGACAGATTTGTGATTTCCCAGAAAGTTATCGACGATCGATTTGAATGCCATCCATGCGCGAAGTTCACTACCATGTAACAAGTTCTTGAATTGTTTGTCTGCAATAACTTTCCTAATCTGAGGTCCTACAAAGATACCTTCCTTTATCTTTGCATCGCTAATTTGCGGAAACTTTTCTCGAAGATAAGTGAAAGCTTTGCTCGTTTTATCTAACGCTTTTACGAAATTCTTCATGAGCCCCAACTTTATATGTAACGGTGGTAAAATGATGCTGTCTTTGTTAACTAATGGCTCGTGTATTACATTTTTATGCCCGAGCTGCATACGATCCCTGATAGGCCACACCTTTCTTGCATAATGTTCCTGTCTGTTGCGGCTGTCCCATTCACATAGGAAGCAACAAAATTTAGTATACCCAGTCTGCATGCCCGTGAGAATTGCAATGACCTTTAGGTTTCCACAAATCCGCCATTGGTAGTCATTGTACTTTATTTTTGCCAAAAGTATAGCCATATTGTCATAAGTTTCTTTCATATGAACAGAGTAGGCGACTGGAATTGATGAAAATAAATTTCCATTATGCAATAACACGGCTTTTAGACTAGTCTTGGAAGAGTCGATGAAAAGTCGCCATTCGTTGACTATGTGCTCATGACCGAGGTGCACCATTAGACCTTTTACATCTTTGCAATAGCAAATGTCATCATCCATCTCAAAGTATTGAACAAGTTCTCTGTGTCTATGACGAAATTTAGATATCGGAGTATTGGGCGCCAAAAGATTCCATTCTTTGAGTCGCGAACCGAGTAATTCCGCGTGTCCTTTGGTGAGAGCGAGATCACGTATTAGATCTGAAAGTTCTGAATGGTTAATTAAGTGAACACCATTATTCACCGGTACATAATCCGAGTCAGAATTAGTTTCTAAAGCAGGTAAACTATCACTTTCTTATGGTTCATTCACGTCCAACGGATATTGTTCTGGTGGAACTGGGATCGGACACGTGATTGGATCATGAGGCACTGGTTTCGAAACCGATTCAATATTTGGATAAACCACAGACTTTCTAGTTTTAAAAGTGAAACATAGATATTTGTCAAGCAGAAGTAACAATCAGTAGCGTGATGTGTCGGTTCACGCCATATTACTGGCACTCCAAAAGGCATCGACTTATGCTTCGGCGATTTTCGTAACCAACCTGCCAATGTATTTGCACAAGTCGAACAAACTGCATTTGGCTTCCAAGATTTATTTGCATCATCAACCTTTCGAATCGAAATAAAGTTTATATGCTTTCTTTAGCAATGGTGTAAAGTTTTTCTGGTGAACACGATCAGTAAAATATCCGCACACGTAACAGAACAGATCAGCCGAATTTCTACAACTTCAAGAAGCCATATTTCACTCAGAATTATTTAAAAATACAGTAACTATTTGAAATATAACGTAACATATGTCATGCATCTTTTAGCAGTATAAAAAGTAGAATTATTTTGCATTTTATTAATTTTTAAAAAGTTATATAGTAAAAATGAAACGGAGCAAATAACCGTTTCCCAAAAATATATTTATTCACAAATATCTTAAGAACCCGACGTGATAGAGATAAACGGATTTCAAATTTGAAATCAGCGCAAGAAACTGACCTAAGAACACTTATTCTTATATAAGAAAGAAAAATGTTGTTTGTCAGTGTAATTAGTTATAGAGTGACTTGTTTAAGTTAGACATTGTATAAATTTGCCTGTTAGAAAATGGCCGACCTGGCAAAATTTCGATCTGCTGCTATGCAGGCTGCTAAAGAGTTAGGAATGGACGGGCAAGCTATGATTGCTTATGTCACTACTGAATGTGACAAATTTATTGAACGCGAAGAAAAAAGATTAGAAAAAGAAGCTGAAAGAAAGTTAGAGGCTGAAAAAGAAATTAAGATGTTGCAGATTGAGGCTGACAAGGAGGCTAGGGCATTAGAGGCTGAGGCTAAGAAGGTCCAATTGGAGGCCGAAAGAGAAGACAAGAGATTACAGAGGGAAGCAGAAGATAAGAGATTACAAAGGGAGCACGAGTTACGACTAAGGGAGTTGGAATTTCAAGGCCATGCTCCTGAAAATGGTGCCAGTCCCTTTACCTCTGATGCCTCTGCTAGTCAGGGAGCCTCAACCTCAGCTATGAACTTCCATTTAGATTATTCTGTTGAGAGAGAAGATGATATGGAGAGCTAACTAAATAGATATGAACTATTAGCTACCACGTTTGGGTTAGAGAGAGAAAGGTGGAGTTTAAAGTTATCTCAAGGGCTTCATGGTACGGCTTATGAAGTTTTTGCCAAAATGAGCAGAGATGATCAAGAAAATTATGACATGTTAAAGCAGGCTCTTTTGTTAAGATATGAAAAGAATGGAGAATTTTATAGAAAAAAATTTAGGAATGCTAAACTACTGTCAGGTGAAACCTATCACCAGTTCTCTGCACGGTTAGAGACATACTTGGAGAAATGGACTTCTCTGGGGAAAACCCAAGATCTTAAGGAAATGATCCTTATAGAACAACTAAGAGAGTCCATGGCTCCAGACCTGAGAAAGTTTCTCATGGAACAAGGTGCAGAGAGGCTGGGTGAGCTACTAAATGTTGCGGAAAGGTATCAGGTAGCTCAGGCAGAAGTAACAGGTAATAAAAAGAAACAGGTAGATAATTTTAAGGCACCACAGAACTTTAATAAATTTGATCCTAGAGATCAGAACAAAGGTAAGCACCAGTTTGATAAGCCACGGTATGACAATAAAAATAAAACCCCACAATTCGATGAAAGGAAATATGTTGAAAGAAAATCTTTCAACCAAGGAAGGAGGTGGTGTAAGAATTGTCGGATGGACAATCATGATACTGACCGTTGCAGAAAGAACCCTATAGTAATGGCCACCCTTCAGGTCAGGTCGACCTCAAGAAAGGAGGAGGAAATTATGTTAAATACCACTCCAGAAGAGATGAGGAAGGCACAGGCTGGGGATAAGACCCTCAAGCCTTGTTTTAGAAATTGTCCCATGGTCACACACCTCCAGGAAAAGGAGACTTCTATATGAAGAACAAACTAATATACTGGAAGACTGGAACTAGTTCCAAAGGTCAGGGACAGCTGGTACTTCCTAAAAGGAATAGGACAGACTTAATAAGGAGCTTACATGTGAAACAAGATGGGGACCATGAGAAAATAGGTACCATCATTCAAAAGGTAGCTCAGAATTATTATTGGCCCAAGGCAAGGTGGGACATTGAAAGTCTTGTAGAGAGATGTAGCATAGCACATGAAGGAACACCCACAAGTGGGAATAGTGATCAGGACCTCCACACGCCACGGGGCAAACGTAGGCCTGACACTGGAAAGAAGAATAAAGTGGACCAAGTGGAATGGGAAGCCCCTTTTCACGGACAATCTTCAATTGACTGTTTTACAATGGCCACTATGCAGAGAGTGCAAAAAGATGTCTTACCCCAGGATAAGCCGAAAATCCCTCAATCGGACTTATGTAAACTGGAGGAAGAAGATGTAGAGAGGAGATCTCTCGCAAGGAATTTTAAGTGGGGAGAGAGCCCAAAGAAAAAAATTGGTAGCGGTCGATTTGTGCAGGATGATTCTGGGAAGAAAATTAATCACTACAGTGCTTCTAGTGGAAGAGACCCTACCAGTGCATGGAAAAATAGGCAAGAAAGCTAAAGACAGAGATTTGGCTGTGGGAGAGAAGGTACTGCTTCTTCTACCCGGTAGTCAGAATAAGTTACAAATTGGATGGCAAGGTCCATATACAGTTCTAGAGAAGGTGTCTAGAACCAATTATAAGATAGATAAGAAGGGGAAAGAAAAAATCTATCATGTGAATCTCCTGAAGAAATATTTGGAAAGAGAAAATCAGGAAGAGACACACTTGTTGACCTTGTCCATTGCAATGGAGATGAAAAAGGAACCACTTTCATCATTTGAATATCCATTACATCCCTGTGAGACAGCGGCACAGGTGAAAATCAGTACCCATTTAACGAAAAATCAGAAGGAGAGAGTGCAACAGGTTCTAGATGATCATACAGAGGTGTTAACGGACCGACCGGGGCATACAAACTTATTGGAATATGATATGAAACTGATAGACCCCACACCTGTCTGTATGAAAGCCTATTCGATTCCTTTTGCTAAGGAGAAAGCCTTGAAGGAAGAGATAGACTATTTGTTGAAGGAGGGAATAATTTCACACAGTGAATCTTCGTATAGTTCCAGTGTGGTGCTCTTAAGGAAACCCTCTGGAGAACATAGACTCTGTATAGATTACAGGAGACTGAATGCTATCACAGAAGGTCAGGTGGATCCATTGCCGGATACAAATCAGTTGTTTGCCAGGCTAAATAAAGCTAAATATTTCTCAAAAGTGGATCTGAGTAAAGGATACTATCAGATTCCAGTAAAGCCTGAGGTTAGACCGTACCTAGCTTTTAGTACCTCAGAGGGACACTATGAGTTTAACAGATTGCCATTTGGATTGAAGAATGCGCCTAGTGTCTTCTCTAGAATGATGAGAAAATTGTTGGATCCTCTGAATAATCCATGCATCACAAATTTCATGGATGATATCCTTATAGCAACAGAAACATTTGAGGAACACATTGACTCTCTGAACATGCTGTTTAATCGACTTAGAGAAGCGAATTTAACAGCCCGACCAACCAAATGTTGCGTTGGATGTAAAGAATTAGAATTCTTGGGACACACAGTCCATCAGGGAAACATGACCCCTGACCCCAAGAATTTAGAGAAACTAAAGAAAGCCCCGAGGCCACAAACCAAGAAAGACGTGAGATCCTTTGTCTCATTATGTGGTTTCTACCAAAAGTATATCAAAAACTTTAATTCCATATGTGCACCGTTAACTGATTTGACACGCAAAGGAAATCCAGATCGAATTACATGGACAGCACAATGTGAATTGGCATACCAGGAATTGAAGGAAAAGCTCACAAGCAAACCTATTTTGAAATTACCTGACTTAAGTCAAGAATTCATTGTGAGAACGGATGCAAGTAATATCGGGTTGGGCGCGACCCTGTTACAGAAATCAGATGCACTGGATGGGGAATTAACCCCAGTGGCATATGCTAGCAGAAAGTTGAATAAAGCTGAAACCAATTATTCAACTAGCGAAAAAGAATGTCTTGCAGTAATATGGGCGATCAAGAAATTCAATATTTATCTGTATGGGAAGGCATTTAAGTTGCAAACGGATCACAAACCCTTGTCGTTTCTAGCGCAGGCTAGGCATGAAAATTCGAGGTTACTCAGATGGTCCTTACTTTTGCAGCCATTCCAGTTCAGCATAGAGTATATTTCTGGAAAAAACTAACCTGGGAGCGGATTTTCTAAGCCGCCATCCGTGTGATGAGAATCACCGTAAGCACCAGGAATAATATTAAATTTCTCTATGTGTATATAGAATTATAGACTGACATATAATGTCTGTTTTAAGTGGGGATAATTTGTCGTGAGACATTCTAAATCCACATATCTAAATTAGAAAGTAAATGTAAAGCCTAACGAATTAATTCAATCAAAGGAAAGAAGAATGGTAAAAGAACAGTGCGGTCACAATAGCGTACGCCTGTGTTATAGAACGTCATACTAGCTAAACAAGAAATCCCCTTTTTCTACTTCGTCTGCATAATTGTAACGCTTTCACGTTTGCTAGTAAAGCCTACTGCATCAAATACACCCGTTTCTAAAAATAAAACTAGTACTATATTTCTTGTACGACCTTGAGAGAGACACTGCGTAATGACCTAGATTTAATATTCCATTAATGTCACTATGCACTACGTAAACTAAAAGACAGACGGGCTTAGAAGAGAGAGAGAGAGAGAGAGAGAGAGAGAGATAGAGATGTACGGAGGAACGCATGCAATACTACCCCGTCTCGCGATATAAAATTAATGCCACCCCACGCGAAAGGCATGCAGGCTTGATTTTTTTTCAAATAAACAGTGACAAAAAACACTACCAATACGAGGTAAGGTTTTAAAAAACATGGTTAATGCTTATTAGGAAACATGACACAATACTGTTTTACGTCTGAAATCCTGACATTAGCCTGACAGTACAGAAGACACCCCATCGTATAGAAGTGAACGGGTGGTAGAAGAAAATACATATTTTGAACGCAGCCACTTAGCTCCATTAAACTTATATATTTGGGTGCCTTAGGACTTGCTGACAAAGAATATGTTAGGTGTTAAGCAAATAGTCAAATAATTAACAAATTATAGCCAAAATATTATAGTGGTGTTGTCTGACAACACAGGATCATATTTGCTCATAATGGCGTGTTTGGACACTGCTTTAGAGGAAATGAGGCCACCACGTTAAATCCGATTTGATTGGCTAGAATAATATGTAAGGCGAAACATGATTAGTCGATGGCAAATACTATTTTTGGTTGTTAATGGCAACGATAGGAAGGGTACTTTTTTCAAAAGCTTTTGTAAACATGGTCTCATTGGCTAGACCATTTAATATAGTCAATTAGGAGCGTCGGTTCAGTGCCACTTTTTGAAAATACAATTTATAGAAGCAAGTGCGTTGAGAACCAGTTCATATTTTTCTAATAAAAGCCTGGGACAGAGGCAGATCGGAATTGTGCCATAACTCATCGCCAGTCAACGTATTTGTTTAATATTTCCTTGAATTGTGGTAAGCTAGACATATTTGATATCTTTTTGATGAAAATTGAATGTGAATTGATAATTTATGTCTGTATGTGTGTGGTTCAGTAACAAACTTGAGGCAAAGCCTAGATATTGCTCCATCATGGACAAAACATGTCGGAGAGGAGTATAACTGCATGGGATTGCCAAATAGTACTATGACACCTATCTTATTGAATAGAAGGAAATAATGCTGGAATTGCAGAGGCGTTGTAACCATTAGGGAGAGGAATACTGGTGTATATTGATACATGAGAAGCTAGCAGTTGGCCTACCGCGCTGAACTCGGTGTTTGTTATGTATTGTGCTTCAGTGTGGAAATAGATTATAAATTAGTTCTGAAGTAGGAGGTACAACCTTCTTGTTTCAGGGACCGTGGTACTAAAGTATTAAAGCAGCACCTGGTCTGAGTTTTGCTGAATCCAGAGGCTGATAGCATACTCCTTGCTCAAGATATCGACCAGTGTTGTTTCTCAAGAAAACTGTGAAGCAAGCGAGCATAGGAGACTGTTTCCTGCCGCCAACACAGAAGTTAAGATTACGTTGGCCAGAGCAGCTCAATCTTGTGTATAACCCCCTCTAAAAGTGACTTTACATAAAATCAAGAGGGACCTTTATTTGTTTCAAATAAAAAGAAACTGTGAACCGTTCCAATATTATTTCCACCAGAAACAAACACTTGAAGTCATGATGACAAACAACAACCTAGCTTGAATAGCCAGTATTATCTCATAGTACTACATCACTACTTACACACATAGTGTAATAATAATATATGTCAATACAAAGATCCTATCTATAAATTGTGTACATACAACTTGTGATTTCATTTGATTGTGATTCCTGGTTCACTTTGTAGTTGAATCAGGATATCTATTATTGAAAGGAATTAATACATATTTTAAAAGTAACACTTGACTTATTAAGATAGTCTTATAGAATGTTCTATGTATGTGAGTGTCACAGTGTTGTAAAGTATTGTGGATTAAATTAAATTGTTTATCTGTCTGTTGGTTGTTGTAAACATACACTTCATCACTATCATAACCCTAGACATTCAACGTAGTCATCACAATATTCCAGCATAAGTCTGACTGAGGTCTAAATGTGGTAGCAAAGTAAGGTCATCTGTAATACACCACACTTATTAGATACAGATACCTTCACAGCTGATTTCAGTCAGTACATTAAGTTCCCTATAAATATTTATAACATCCCACTTTACCACAGAGTGTACCACCAAGACAAGAGACAGAAGACGTTGAAGATCCATTACAGCCGACCTTCGCTGTGGAGATGGCAGCTGATGATGATGATGATGATGATAATGATAATGAAAATAAATAAAATTTGGGCTGTAAAATACAAAGACCAACATTTAACGACATTGGATATTTGTTCCAGTGTTGTTCTTGAGGGTCTCTGAAAAGGCAAAAAAGTATAGGACTACTGTACCAATAGGCAGGTCATATAAGGCAAGTAATATTAGATCATGAATGGAGGTGGCAACCTCATCATGTCTACAGAACCCACTGCTGCAAGAGTACGTGACTACTTGGTACAGGCTTCTTATAAGTGGACCAGCTGCAATGGTGGCTCAGCGCGTAGTATTTGTGCCATACATGTCCAGAGGAGTACATCCTACATGGGATATGTTCACAAAAGTGGCAGATGTTACTGGGATGTTGCACATTTGAACCACCCGTCTTTAGCAGAGTAAAACATTACATTGGATGCATTTACACACATTTATGGAAGATACTGTATATTTGTGTCACATGTGTCTAAAAGGTAGTGACATAACAAATGCTGTCATAGGGGTAGAAATGTTTATAACACATAAGGAAGGGAAACCCGAGGCCTGTAAACAGTAAATAAATATTAGACAAACATAAAGGTATGTTTTCAGGCACTCGTAAGAAATAAAGAAGTAGAACACTAGACAACAGAAAAACAACAGACATGAGTGGCTTACCCAGGACTCGAACCCCGGACCTTCCGTGCGACAACACCGCCTAGCTATGCAAGCGAATCACACTATCCTCACGGCCATCTAGGCATCACCAGATATGTAGAAGTGTTAGAGACTTCACTATACTAGGTCCAGCTGTTTGAGATGGGAGTTCCATTCTTCGCTGTCTTGGATGGGACGGATTCACAAAAGTTTAATGAGATTAATAAGATTTACATACGTCAGCCACACGTGTATAATGAAGTACAAACATAGGATGGATTCATAAACTTATCTGAGGTGACTGAGATGTTGCACTTCGGTTGTATGCTATCATCTTTCCTGCTTAACATATATAGTTAAAAACCATCAGAGGCAGCCAGAATCCGGCAGCACAGAACTACATTGAGCAAACGAAAGTTCGTTTACGTTGAGGCTTAAACAATCAGCAAGACCATACCAATGACATTGGCTATTGGGCACATCTATACTACTGACATGGATTAGAAATTAAAGCCATTTCAGTTCACCTGCAAATAACAAATTGCTCAATTCAGACACTAGCCACGGAAAGAAATGCTCCAGAAATTGGTAGAATAAACAGAGAAAGAGAAACATGGGGCTAAGGCAGTGGCTTTCTAACTAACGTTTCTTCTCGGGCATTCACACATGTCCCTGCACACCTGTTTTAAAACTCTCTGTTATCAATATGAAATAATACCGGCGTGTAAAACGTACAATAGGAAGGTGAAATGTGTTCCAGTTATGATGCTTTTAAAACAGGAACTTATTTTCGTTTGGTTTCGTTTTAAGGACTATCTTCATTGCACATGGACCACACCATAAGTGCTCCGATCACCTCCCTTAGATCACACAAGGAGCATCGCAGCACAGTGCGCAAACTCCGTAGCACCGGCGAGAATCCCAATGTGTTGTCGTAGATTTTTGATAGGGGGATTAAGACATAGATTGGTCCCTTCTGAATAGGACTAGAACAGGTGATAGCTCAGTGGGAGATAAGGCAAAGAAATAGATTTTTCACGAGTGAGATGGTGGAAAATAGGTAGAGTCTGTCCCTGAAAAATCGAGAATCTTCTCTCAGTCAGCCTATCTCTACAACAAGACTTTGTTAGTCAGACAGTCTACTACACTATATATATATATATATATATATATATATATATATATATATATATATATATATATATATATATATATATATATATATATATATACATATACATACACACATAAGTGACGACAGATAGACGCACAGACTTGAAAACTATATCTATGGGATAGGTATCTTTTGGGACAAGCTGACCAACACACGTAAATAAAGTTTAAGTAAATTTTATTTATCATAAAGAACTTCACAATAACAATATTTTGAATATCAAACCAAATATAATACACATAAGTTAATGAATTATTAAAGAGTTGACTCATAGGTGTAGTCCTCCCCCTCCCTCTGTTGAGACAAGATCCCGTTAGAAGAGTAGTTATTAACCCCCAAAGAGTCAAAGGTGTTTACGCTATGGTCTAGGATTTCCCTCTGCAATAAAAAACAGAGTTTATACGTTAATCTATTCTGAAAGGGACAGCATTAGCAAAACTTGCATAAAAAAATACAAATTTAGTACATGGGTTATACAATGAAAGAATTTCTCTCGCTCTGACAGACCTGTGATCACAACCATTTACTATTACCTAATAGGTGCTTTCACAACAACTGGAACAATCGTAAGGTACATGCAGCCCATCCAAGGTTTGGTTATTGGCGAATCAAGCTCCAGTTTCTCCAAAGAATAATTAATTCAAATGATGGGAAACGCTGGATTCGCTACTGGTTGTAGGATGCTGATTTTTTCACTTCAATTTTTGTCCAGGTAGTAAAATAATTAAGAGGTCTAATGTTCACAGTGTACCGTAGTTTGGAATCTTCAATCGTTAAATCGAGTGTCAGGTAAATAAATCTGTTCAGGATAAATCTTCTTCACAACACAGTGGTCGTTATTCAGGTAATGTCAATGTTTTGATTTTATCGCCACAACTGGCTGAATGTATACGAACTTGGGAAAAGAAATCTGGGTATCTATGAGTCCAGTTACAATTTATTCTAAATATTCTTCGGGTTGGTACTCTGTTTCTTTTTGGGTGTAAAACACGAGACCAGACAGGTCACCTTGAAAAACCCGATATTTATATCAGAATGTTCTTTTTGTAAAGTTATTCTCAGATTCATATGGAAGCCGCTGGTAAGATTTAGGGTTTGACCCAATACAGTGTAAAGAAGAAAAATACAAATACTTAACATAATATAGTATACACAATCCTATCCTTACCCCGCGTAACATAGAATATATTTATCCACTTCGGTTATTTAACTTTAAATTATAAACTACAAGCTGAGGGCTTGTCTTTCGTTAAAACTTCCGTGAAATAAATTCTAGTCATAAACAAATCAGTCATCATGAATTAGAAATAAATACATATTTCGTCAATACTCATGATGAATCAGTGCATTTACTTAGTTGGTTAAAATATTCTCTGACTGGTTACTAGCAGTTAATAAAATTTATATTACTGCTGGAAGAGTTTAGCTAGAAATTAATATATGTTCTGCTAGCCACTTTAACACAGTAAAACCTAGAGAAATATAAATGTCGGACTTAACTAGTAAATCACTCTGCACAGAAAATAACTAGTAAAATATAATTGACGATTTAACTAGTTAAATCACTCAAACTACTAGTATGATAATTACCACAAGCCAGAAATACAATGATCTCCAATTGAAAACACTAAGTGATACTTCTATTATAAGAGATCATAGAATCGAAAGCTAGATGTTCTCTGAAATACTGGCGGTACTGGATAAATTTTAGTTAGACTGCTGGGGTTTATATATATTTGAAATCAAAGGTAATGGCTACTATAGACCGAAAACCAGACTATCTGTCAGATGTTAGCACCTACGGAGAATTCTTCGTTCAGCTTTTGGCTTTCGCGTAAATCAAAGCCATTCTCCACGCTAGAGCCGAAAAACAGAACTCACACTCTTTCTTAGATCAGGGATAACGTAATTGACCAGACCGTGTGAGATTTCTTCGATCGTAAAATCACACTGTTTCCCGCCCTGCAGACGTGGTCAATTGAACGAAATCGAGCGAGCCCGCTCTCTGATCTGGCAATCTGCCGTGTTTAATTACTTTTTTCTAGTGAACGGATTACAAGGGAGGTAACAAAAATTATCCGCTCTTGATCGCTATCTGATCCTATCCAACGAGTTTCAATCGCTGGTGTTAAGAATAAATTACAGATCAACGTAGCTAATAGGTCTGCTCGAGAACATACATCAAAGAAATAGCGAACAGCAATAGAATGCGTGCTAAATTAGAAAAAGGGACAGATCTCAGAGTGTATAGAATGGTTTGATTATAACCAACAGGCGAAGGTGAAAGTTTGGTAAAAGAAAAATGAAGATAAAGAAGTAGATAGATGAAAACTATTTTCATAATCTGCCACATGTGTGTATATAGGAATCACACATTCTATATATATTTTTGTGGTGCGTAGGTTTCTAATGTTTAATTTTGCCAGGGCAGCGGGCTGATATGCCTACTCTTTACGATTTCCAACTGCCGTCGGGATTTTTAACGTGTGCAACTTACACACGGGGGACCTTCTATTTTTTTCGCCCTTATCCAAGAAGGCTAGGTATCCGATCTCACTACCCAGGAGAACAGAGGGAAGTGTGACATCATTAGGACCACTGGTGTTCTGAAAAAAATTGTTCCATAAATTATATTCCCTCAACGGGGGATCGAACCCAGTACCTTTAGAATTCGAGGCGGACGCCATACCTCATAACCACTCGGACCCCTAAATTAAATTTCAAGATAAGAGATAGTAACCAGGATGTTGGTGAAACAAGGTACGGTGATGCTTGCAGATAAACAGACGATGGGATGGTTTATACAGTGATATTTGGAGAAATAGACACTAGAATGGTTTATACGGTGATACCTGGAGAAACAGACAATATAGTGGTGTATATAGTAATGTTTGGAGAAACAGACAAAAGAATGATTTATATTGTGATACTTGAAGAAATAGACACTAGAATGGTTCGGACATGGTGATGATTTATATTATCATACTTGGAGAAACAGACACTAGAATCGTTTATAAAGTGATAGGTGGAGAAACAGACAATGGAATGGTTTTTACAATGCTACTCCAAGAAACAGACAATGGGATGGTTTATACAGCGGTCCTCCAAAATCAAAACCAAAAAACAATGGAATGGTTCATACAATATTTGTAATTCAACACAGTGAACATTCCTCGCTTGCCTTAAATAGAAAATATTTCGGTTTTAAAAAGAAAGGATTGTTAGAGAAGACAATGATTCAACGTAAAAACAAACCATCAGAGACGTGGAATGACCCAGGCTAACGCGCATTACAGCGAGCAAGACAAGCGACGAATCAAATAGAAGAGAAACAAAAACTAATAAAATTTCCACTCACTCGTCAACATACTCTCCTCCCCTGTACCTCCACTCACTCGTCAACATACTCTCATCCCCTGTACCTCCAACTTCCACAAAATTACCTGCTGGCAAAGTTAAAGGCTTCGCTTTCTTTGATATCGGCACTGACTGCTAATCTCTTGTATCTGTCTGACCTTTAAGATTTGATTCCAGAACTTACCCAAATCTTTGGAAATAAGATAGTTCACTGTCTGATAGTTAGACGCTATCCTAGTAAGCATCTGTTTTACCTTGTTTGCATACATGGTGGCAGGGCTGACCTTAGTAATTTCAGGTCCCTATTGGGACCATTCTGGTGGGACCCTGTGTTTTCAACAATACCGTTTTGTTGTAATGAGTTTTATGTCAAAATGGTTGTGAATAGTTCTCCATTTTCATTCATTATCCGAAGCCATGTTTTCCCACTATTTCTTCTAAGCCGCTATTATCTGTCCGTATCTTCGCATTTAGGTTAACCATCCAAATTATAATTGTCTTTTCTTCTCAATTTATCCATAATATATTTAGTCAGATGTAAAATTCGTCTTTCACGGATTCCTCTTTGTCATTGGTTGGTGGGTAACACTGAATATTGTTTATCTTTATTTTCTTATTTGGCTGATTTGAATGTTGCTCTTATTATTCGGGGTCCGATTGCTTCCCACTCTATGAGTGCTTTCTGTCTTCCTTAGACAGCATTACAGCCAACCCTTATCCGTGCAACTCTGTGGGGAACTGAGAGATAAAGGAATGAAAATAAAGCAACTAGTAGTTTTAACAGAAAAGACAAAACTGACAGTGTGATGGAAAACTCAAAACTTACGTAAACAGACCAAGTAATGGGCATCGAGTATTGTTTATTCTGAGCATAAAGATGCTTGTTTATTCCTGTCGTAGCTGAAAATATTTTCTGACAGATTGTCAATATATTCTACGATTATAAAGATTACATCGGAGGAAACAATACAACTGCACGCCAAATAAAGTTGAAGTGTCATCTTGTAGAGGGTGGGCGGTCGCAAGTTTATTGTTGTACATGATGCATTTTGTATGGTCTGCACTGTCGTAATATCGACCTTTATGCCATAAAATGTCAGATATGAAAACAAGTACAGGGGAAAAACAATTTTTTAGGGACATTGTATCAATGTTACCAAATGCACTTAAAAAAAAAAACCAGGACATAAATGTTCCATACATTATATTACATGGAATAAAGATGTATGGCCTGTTACAATTAATCAGTAATTCGTCATATTGTTCACAAGAAATATAAATAAATGACGAATTGCTGCTTAATGAAATCTGGCTTCTGTGCAATAGAATACATGGGGCATTAATTTTCAGGCTTTTTTAAAGAGCAGCTGGTAATAACAAAGAAAAGGGGTCCCTAAATCATGTTCCTTGATTTACTAGCGTTATGACTTTAAGTCATAACTGAATATTAGCCGTTCAGAACGGTCGTCACTTTTACCCAGAAGTAAATATCTTTGAATGTCTTTGAAAAGTTGAAACCCCTAATGAAAAGCTCACAAAAAAGTTAGTTATGACTATAGGGGATTCTGTTGTGGTTCATAATCTGTATTTATATACCAATGTGTTTAAAAAGCAACATGTCTGGTACAACTGGAGAGAGAAATTGCCACGTGAAGTGAGCAAAATGTGGTTAAGAACTAATTGGTATTTGTATTTCATTTTATTAAACATAAACGTTGAAGACTTCGGTTATGCCAGATTCAGTTCTGTTAGATTTACTTTGTGAATGCGGATTCCTCAATCATCATCATCATCACCCATCATCATAATCATTATTCATCAAAATCTATCATCCATCATCATCATTCTTCATCATTCTTCTTCATCCATCACTATCCATTACAATCATCTTCCATCATTATATATTATCATCCATCATCATCATTCATAATCATCCATCATCACCATTCTTCATCATCCATCACTATTCATTACAGTCATCTTCCATCATCATATATTATCATCCATCATCATCACTCTTATTCACCCATCACCATCACCAACCATCAAAATCACCATCCATCACCATCGTCATCCATCAACATGATTATCCATTATTATGATTGTTTACCATTGTCATCATCCATTATCATCATACATTATCATTCATGTATCATCTTCTATCATCATCATCAATCATCATCGTCCATCATCATTATCCATTATTGTAATCATTCATCATCGTCATGGTTCATCATCATCATTCATCATTTATTATCCGCCCTCATTATCCATAATTTATCATCATCGATCATAGTTCATCATTCATCATTTATCATCATCCATCATCATCTTTTATCATCAATTATTTATTCTCATCATTCATCATCATTCATCATCCATCATTTATCATCATCCATCATTTATCATCATCCATCACCATTATTCATCATCATCAATCGTCATCATCATCCATCATTTATCGTCATCTTTTATCATCATCCGTATCTATCATCATCCATCATTTATCATCATTTGTCTATCATCACAATTATCCATAATGATCATCATTCATCATTTATCATCAAATCCGTCATCATCATCCTCCATAATTTATCATCATCTTCAATCATAATTAGTATCCATTATCATCATCATCATCCATCATTTATCATCACATTTTATCATCAATATCCGTCATCAGCATCATCATTCATCATATATCATCAATATCCGTCATCATCATCATTTATCATCAATATCCGTCATCATCATCCATCATTTATCATCACCTTATATTATCATAAATATACATCATCAGCATCATCATCATCATTCAGCATTTATCATCAATGTCCGCCATCATCATCATTTATCATTTATCATCACCTTCTATCATCATTAGTATCTATCAACATCATCCATCACTTATCATCATCTTTTATCATGATCATTATCCATCAACATCATCATCCATCATTTATCATCATCTTCCATTATCATCAATAATTATCATCAATCTTCATTCTTTATAACCCATCATCAATCATCATAATCAATCATCACCATAATCATCATCAACAACAAAGGACAGACTGTTAAAAATAACGGAAGTGGAGGCTCACAATCGATCTTATTATCATCATCACTCTTCACCCGTTCTGTGGATCATAAACCTTCACCATTTATGTCAAGCCTTCCTATCTTGTGCCATCCTTTCAGTGTCTTTCCAAGTATTCTTGACACCTTTCATTTATGTCTACAGGAAATAATCTACTCTCGATTCTTTTCGTGAAGGAAAATTATAAGATTTAACTTTGACATGCAAAAAACACCCTCAAAAAGTTGGGGTCGGAATGGCAAAGAGGTATGGCTTCCGCCTCTAATTCTAAACGTACCGGGTTCGCTCCAAGTACAAAGGAATAAAAGTGATGGAAATTGTTTTCAGAACCACTGGTTCATAATGATGTTATATTACCCCCATATATCCTGGGTAGTGAAAAGGGATGCCTAGCTGTCTCGGATAATGGCGAAAAGATCGGAGGTTCCATGTGCACGTTAAAAATCCCTCGGGAGCCGAAAATCGCAAAAAGTAGGCCATGCGGCCGCTACCCTGGCAAAATTTAAAAATTAGAAACCTGCCCACCACAAAAATATTTTTAAAATGTGTGATTCCTGCATACACACATTGGGATCCTCGCCGGTGCTACGGAGTTCGTGCACTGTGCTGAGATCGTCTTTGTGTGATCTAAGGGAGGAGATCGGTTCAGTGATGGAGTTGTCCGTGCGCAATGAAGATGGTCCTTAAGACCAAACCAAACCAGAAGGTTGTGTGAAGTAAGGGTAAAAGGTAGTCCCAGAGCAGATTTTGCTGAAGGGTAATGAAGTGTTAGAGACTCCACTATACTAGGTCCAGTATCCAGAGGTGGGGTGACAACTTGCCTTCCTCGCTCCCTTTTCCTTCCTCCCCTCACTCAATAGCACAGTCATGTACTCATTTACAGCTGGGTAGACTGTAGAGTGTCCATACTGTAAATTGAATCGGGCACCTTTGCCACCAGAAACTAGAGCTCTTACCGCTTTGTCAATCGTACACTGAAAAAAAACGATATGTACATATTGTTACATCTTCCTGTGCACACCGCGATGCGTTCACTAGTTTGAAACATCGCTGTGCTCAAATGGAGCACTTATTGAACGGAACGCTACCGAATTAAAATGACGTCATATAAAATAATTTATGCAGACGCGCGTGATAAAAGCAGGGAAACCACGAGGCCTGTAAACAGTAAATTAATATGAAACAAATATAAAGGTATGTTATAAGGCACTCGTAGGAAATAAAGAAGTAGAACACTAGACAACAGAAAAACAACAGACATGAGTGGCTTACCCAGGATTTGAACCCCGGACCTTCCGTGCGACAGCACCGCCTAGCTATGCAAGCGAATCACACTATCCTGCCTGCCATCTACGCATCCCCAAAAAGGATGTTTCAATGACCGTTATTAGTGCGAACCTCTATACATAACACCGGAAGTTTACCATGGGCAGTTCAGCTTATTAATGACGCAATCACTTCTGTTGTTCCCCTATATATCAGTATTGGTCAGTCCAACAAGACAACGACCTTAATACTGTGTCCAGTATGATAGTAGACTTAGAACAGTAAGAACAGGACAGAGGGTGGACACAGTATTAAAGGTCTTTGTCTTGTTGGACTGACCAATACTGATATATAGGGGAACAACAGAAGTGATTGCGTCATTAATAAGCTGAACTGCCCATGGTAAACTTCCGGTGTTATGTATAGAGGTTCGCACTAATGACCTGTCATTGAAACATCCTTTTTGGGGATGCGTAGATGGCAGGGAGGACAGTGTGATTCGCTTGCATAGCTAGGCGGTGTTGTCGCACGGAAGGTCCAGGGTTCAATCCTGGGTAAGCCACTCATGTCTGTTGTTTTTCTGTTGTCTAGTGTTCTACTTCTTTATTTCCTACGAGTGTCTTATAACATACCTTTATATTTGTTTCATATTAATTTACTGTTTACAGGCCTCGTGGTTTCCCTTCGTTATGTGTTATAAATGTTTATTTACCCTCTGTCCTGTTCTTACTGTTCTAAGTCTACTATCATACTGGACACAGTATTAAGGTCTTTGTCTTGTTGGACTGACCAATACTGATATATAGGGGTACAACAGAAGTGATTGCGTCATTAATAGGTTGAACTGCCCATGGTAAACTTCCGGTGTTATGTATAGAGGTTCGCACTAATGACCTGTCATTGAAACATCCTTTTTGGGAATTTGTTTCATATTAATTTACTGATAAAAGCAGAAGTGATTAACTTTTGCAGACGGTCACTTTGGGCTGTGTCTTTGAGCCGACAGGCTGTGTGTGTGAGCTCCTGCCGAAGTGTTTAGATGCCCGCTGTTCTACGTACATTTTCATATGACGTCTGCATTTCAATGAATGCCAGAGATGTGTGGCAAATGACAGGAGAGTATTTTAAATTACTACAGCTGATTATTTTGACGATTTCGCTGTAAAAGACTGTAGCGCGGACTCAGACGTGCAGACGGCTACATCACTTCGATGTGTTCTAGTCTATGAAGGCCTTGTGTAACATGGGCAGTTTTTGCAATAAATCATCGGTGATTATCAACTCAATTGGAGCTTTTATAGTACCATTATACGATTGTGCCTTACTTAAATTTATAACATCTGTTGGCGTTTGCATTGGACTGTCTCTAGACTTCACTTGGCTATGTTACAACTACTATACCACATATACTAATGCACACAACAGTTATATAATTAGTGGTGTTGCCATGGGAACGAAGATGGGTCCCAGCTATGCCTGTCTATTCATGGGCCACTTGGAGCATCAGATATGGCAACAATACTCCGGTCCTTTCCCTGGGTTTTACCGCAGATATATCGATGATGGCATAGGTCTCACAGATATGTCTGAGACTGATTTACACCGCTTCATCGACTTTGTGAACCACTTTCACCCCACCATCAAGTTCACCTCCCTCGTCTCCACAGTATCTGTCAACTTCCTTGACATTACTATTTCTATCACGCCCTCCGGCCTTAATACCTCAGTATACTACAAGCCTACAGATGCCCACAGCTACCTCCTGTATACCTCTTCTCATCCTCGGGCCTGTCGTGACTCCCTTCCTTTTTCACAACTTCTCCGCCTCCGCCGTTTATGCCAAGACGACGATGACTTCCACTTACGAGCAAATGAGATGTTGGATTTCTTCCGTAACAGACTTTATCCAGAACATGTTCTCACCTCTGCTCTCCAACGTGTGCTCCCCATCTCTCGTCTGGAGGCCCTCAAACCTCACCATAAATCCACTTCGGATAGAGTCAAATTAATCTTGACCCATCACCCTCACAGTACTACTGTCAAACAGATCCTTTTCCGCCACCTCCCTATCCTCCAAGCTGAGCCTCTGACCCAAAAAGTATTCAGTGAAGCACCTTTGGTGGCATATAGACGTGACAAGAACTTGAAGGATCTTCTTGTTCACAGCCGTCTCCCAAAGGAGAATGCCACTCACTTTGGCACACTACCCTGTGGTCGGACACGATGCAACACGTGCAAGTATGTCATATCAACCCAGAAGGTGTCCTTTCCTAAGGCTACGTACACCATCACTAGTAGCTTCACGTGTGAATCGCGCAATGTCATTTATACGATCATATGTAAACGTTGCTGCAAAACTTATATTGGCCAAACAGGCAAACGACTTGGGGACAGATTCAGCCAGCACTTAAATGACATCGCTCAGCAAAAGTCCACACCAGTTGCTATACACTTCAATGGTCCTGACCACCATGGTCCCATCGACATCCAGGTCACAGCGATCAGATCCTGCTCCTCTGACACTGCCAGCCGAGAACAGCTTGAGAACCGTCTTATCCACCGCATGGGGTGTCTAAAACCAGCCGGTCTCAACACTTTTCACACCTTTGTCTGAGGTCACCCTCTCCTCTCTTGCTCTATTTTACTCTTTCCACTCTTATCCTATTCTTCTATTTGTATGCCATATACATTTTTTTATTTCATATTTATTTATCTCCCACTCATTCTGTCCCCTTCTATTTCCAGTCCCCACTTTTATCACGTTGGGTAGTTTATTTTCCGGTTTCGTTTTTTAGTTTCTTAGTATGCATTGTGTACATCCGGCGGCGGAAGTCATTTTTCTGTTCAGCCACGCGCTTACAAACAGACAGCGATTTTGATAGAATTTCGGTTCTTGCCTTCAGGGAAGTACCCAGTTTTTATTTTATTTAGTTTTTATGTGTCCTATCTAGCCTTCACTTTCTTTCCTTTCCTGACGAAGGCCTTGTGGCCGTAACGTAGACTATTTTCTTTGTCTTTTGTCCTCGTAAGACGAATCACCTTTTTTCGATTTTTTTTCAAACCCATCCATCGTATTCCACGTCTTACCGCAGTTCCCCTCCACTTCCTCGATTATATTTCTGTTACCCTGGTTTTACTACAAAAAATACTGCTCTGGAGTGCTATCAGCTGGTTTTCGCAATGTGTGTCCTATCCAACGCAAGCGTCTTCTCCGCACATCTCGTTACACCGGTGTTTAAATTACTGAAGTAAATGATAGTAAAATGATATATGTTCGTCATTATTTATTAATATTTTTCTCACAGTGTTTAAATGCAAAGATAATCTATGTTTTTAGCGTCCGATTGGCAGAGTGGTTAGAGAGCTGGTCTCTCGAGGCAAAGGTGCTGGGTTCGAATCACGGTACCGACACGCTCAAGTCTACCCAGCTGTAAATGGGTACCTGACTCTGCTGTTTAAGTTAGGGAAGGAAAAGGCACTGAGGGAGGGAAGAGGTCACCCCACCTCTCGATGCTGGGCCTAGTATGGTGAATTCTCTAACACTTCACTGCCTTACAGCAGTATCTGTTACGGGACTACCTTGACCTTTACTGTATGTAGTTACTGAACTTTCCCTCTCAAATTTGGAACCCATGAGATGACGTACATGCATTTAGAAGCAAATAATTTTATCACAAAATTACAGAAAATTGACAAAGTTATTTTGATACGCTCACCAAAAAGCGAATGATATTTTTAGATTTAACTAGGTTAAGAAGGAAATTTGAGCGACACATCTAAGGTTTCTTAAGCACGTCGTAATAGGAATGCCGAATATGGAAGTTGCGAGTTAGAATAGATCCATCATTCATTTAGATGTGCTAGTTATTTTAACTTAACTCCCACACGCACGAATCAGTCACCCAACGCCCTTTGGCACGGATAAAAGACTAAAGTAAATCAGCTAGGGAAATTATGGAAAAGTTGAAAAAAAGATGTGTGATTATTTTGCCTCAGGTTACAATCGGAAGGGCGTGATTCAAAAAAGGAGATTTAAGAGCACAGTGCGTTTCCAAATATGGCTCGGAGATGAATGTTATTCTAATATTATTGCGAGTTATTAATAGATGACATCTGTTTGAAGTAAGATCGTCTTTTTTTTTCTAATGAGCTTTTGTTGGCCTGGGTTTAATCCACTCGGGAAAAAACACATCAAGCAGCGTACGATAATTTTAATTTCTATGCGACTGAAGTAAACCTGGCCTAATCTAAGGGCAAGACGAGTGAACACTCCTTGAAGCGCAGTCACACGGAGACAGTATGTGATTTGTAACTTATGTTGAATCATATAGAATGAATATACTCCGTGTGATTCACATGGAGAGGTTGTGATTAATTTGAACATCTTAGAGAGAGCATGCTTATGTTGATTCACGTCGAGAGAGTGTTTTTAATGTGAACCTCTTAGAGAAAGCATACTCATTATGATTCACGTGGAAAGAGTTTGATTGATGTAAATCACTGAGTGGAGCATGCCCAATTAATGATTCACGTGGACACAGATTGTAACTGATGTGAATCACTGAGAGATGCATGGACAGTGTGATTTACATGGACAGAGCATGATAAATGTGAACCTTTTAGAGAGAGCATGCTCATTATGGTTCACGCGTAGATAGCTTGATTCATGTGAACCACTGAAAGGAGCATGTTCATTCGGATTCACATCAGCAAAGCTTGAGTAATGTGCATCACTGAGATAGAGCATGGTCTGTGTGATTCACATGGAGACAATATAATCAATATGAACAATAAAAAACAATCTATGATATCAAGGACCACAGTTTTATTTTCTTGCTTAGCAATCATTGATTCTTATAAAACTGAAAAGGAATGCGCTGTGACGGTATTGCTTCCCCTGCTTTGCAGTAGTGGTCCAACAGTGGCCAAAACTCAAGAGTATCTGATATGGGCTTCAAGGGTATCTACCTTCGCACAAGATTACTCTTGGCAGAGATGTAGATAGAAGGGTGATGACACTTCTATTACAAAGGGAGTCTTCACAAGATATTCAGAATAAGCGAGAACAATACTGCTTTGGATGAGTATGTTAACTCTGTAGTTCTGCCCACGCTTTTATGAAGGATTTAAGCACTTACTACTTTCAGCTCGTTTAAGCCCCCACCCCTGATTTACTCAGTGGAATTATATTATTCTAGTATACAGTGTTTACAGTGTGTGTAGTAATTTGACTGAGACAAACATGCAGTAACTTTAAAAGGATTAAATCGAAGTTAAATTTGTAACATTACAAATTAAAAAAAAAAAATTAATAATCTATTTAGGTTTTAACAGTTGAAAATAATTTGAATAGTTATGGATCAAGAAAAGTTATCATCACAGTCTTTAGGAAATGTGAGATATTACAAGACGTTCAATTGGCAGCATATATTTGAACTTAGCTGTCAATGACGGTTCTGCTCCTTCTTATGAGTTGGTTCTTTTCACTCTGATCAAGGTTTTTCGGTGTAGCTCGTTTCCCAGAAACGCCAAGGAGAGTCTACCACGTGCGTCCTACGTCATAAAGCTAAGGACACGGTTCCTTTCTTGTTCCAGAGATAGTACTTTCTGCTTGTACCACCAATAACTATGGTAAAAGAATAGAACAAAACGCTGTTCTAAGTATGGCGTTTTCCACCCCATAGTTATGGGTTGCTATCTTCCCATACCACCATCCCAATTACTCGGACTTTACCCTCGATGAGAATTAAATATAATCCCTCGGGATAAAATTATCTTTACATTTAAATAGAATAGCTTTAGCTTTACATGACATTTAAATTAAAAGAAATTGGTACTTTTAAAAGTACACAAATAAAAATCAGTACAAACTATGTCCCTGATCCTGTCGGAGTGAAACCAAGATCGTGAAGAGGTCGTCCATTTCGTCACATGCGCCCAAGACAGAACTAGGTGAGGACTGCAATCGTTGGTGTCTGTTAGACATAAAGAGAGATAGAGAGACGTACTGAAAACATGACTTACTGTAGGAGTGTAATGTTTATTGGCGTAAGCTCAAAAGAGATATGAGACGAAAAAAAAACGAGAAAAGTAAGTAATGGATACAGTTCACATGTATGAGTCGTTAATACCGTGATCATTTTTAAATGCCAACGATTTTAAGATCAACAGCAATGGCGCAATTAAAACGCTGATACATCGACAACTTAACGAAAGTTTGCAACCTATGAAACAACCGCACTGCCTTTTCGGGAAAATATGAAAACGGCGCGCTTTATAATGTGGAAGCTAAATTGAATATACATTTTTAAAAAATTACGTTTTTCATTCCATCTTTTCACGGTTCATTGCTGAGTGTCTGAGAAATATTCACAGTCGGTTTTCGAGAAAATACAGAAACGGCGCTCATTGCACTGTGCTTTGAGTAAAAGTTATTTTGAACACGCCTTAGAATCATTCAACATAGAGGCCAACAATCGTTTTTATTCGGATTTCACATAACCCATTGCACGTAACCCGTAAATGAATGACGGTGGAGTTTAATTATGTAGTTTCGTAATAAAAGAGCTATTTAATACCTCTTCATTTATTTATTTTTTAACTTCAACATTGTGTTAAATATGAAGACGGAAGAATGCATTTAAAAAAAATAAAAATAAAAAATCAGTACAGTGGACGCGATTTCATTCCAAGTATCAATTTAAAGCCAAGCGATATTAGCCTTCATTTCATATTGAGACGTCTTCAGTTTTCTATGATTTTATATTTTGCCTTATTAATCAAGAAAAAACATGGACAATCATATTACAATGTAGGTGTATATTTACCAGAGGATCTGCTCATGGTCGACATTTTTTTTAATGTAGCGCTCTCGCGATGAAGGAAACCAGACCGTTTTAAAGTATATATATATAAGGGGCACAGACCATGAAGGCAAATATTTTACAGATAACTGTACAATTACAACAACAACAAAATGTTGAATTAAAGATGTGGTGAATAATTAGTCAGATATACTCTGCTTACCTATTCCCCATTCTCAGCCTTCTAACGGAGCTGCTGCAAATGCTGAAAATTGAAATATTGGTTGTAATTCTTCTCTGTCACTATTTTGACGGGTATACTTGCTCATATATATATATATATATATATATATATATATATATATATATATATATATATATATATATATATATATATATATATATATATATATATATATATATATATGTGCATGTCGTTTGCATTTCCTTTTCTTCTGACAAAGATTTAGAGTTGGACCGGCACCGGCACTTTCTTGTTATATTCCTTTATCAAGGTGCTAACATTCCCAGTATCCCTCCATTGTGAAGATGCTTCCGGTACTCTTTCTTTCTGAACCATAATTTCGCATATTTCCCTGGTTATTTCCGGGAGGTCTCTGTAGGAACTTGGAACAATTAGAACTACTGCTGCCGCATGCATGTCGTATCGGGCGTCTAATTATAGGTTGTGCACAGTGCTGATAATTTCATTATGTACAACAAACTGATACATGAACAGACGCTGCGAGGAGGACATGAAGGCTTTGGTTCGGGCTTCCTGCTAGTCGACCAGCTGCATGCTAAATAAGGCGCAAAACTACTAACAGGAGTAGGGGCAAGAGTCGAGTCTCGGCGCTCTACAACCAGATAGCTCTAAGTAGATTAAGCCCATAGTCCATGGATGGCAACTTATCTAGGAGAAGGACAACTAATTTCAAATCACCTGCTCCCTTGCAGGTGGACTGGGGGCAGCCAAAGGCTAAGGAAAGCAAACCCGAATAAAACTACTTGCTGAAATCGAATATTCCGGACCGAAAGGCGTAGATACCGCAGCCCAGTTGTAAAGTACCGGACAAACCGAATTTTTCGCTCAAAACGAAAGAGTTGAGAACTGAAGACGTACATGAAAATTAACATGAATACACGGAAAGCCCTTGAGATGATGGCACGCAACAAAGATACTTTTGTACGTATATATATATATATATACATGGAAGTTGAAGGCTTATGTCCTTGCGGAGCTGAAAATTAAGTAATGAATGAATGTGCCGCAAAGTGGAGGGATAACTTTTTTGTTGTTGTTAAAAGAAACTAACTTAGAATACTTGTTTTATTTATTTATTTTGGAGGAAAAGACAAGGCCTTTTCTCAAATTAGAAGAATTTCCTGATTTTCGCAAGATTTCAAGAAATAATTTTGTAATCGGAGTAATATTTGTCAATGTTATTGTATCACTGCATTTAAAACGCTGCTAAGATGTACTGAATAAACACTTTATATATCACAGGACTGTGTTAACAAGCCCGGCTACGACATGCTCAATGAACATTGTTAAATCCTCCAACAGCTGTTGAAGAATACAATAAGTAATGTGTATATCTTATAATGCTTCGTGTACTTTGGGGGGGGGGAGGGGGGGGGGGGTAATGGGTCTCTAACGAGGCAAACATTAAATAAATCTCGTAGATCCTCAGACATGTCGTACAAGGCGACTAATGTCAGGTTGGGCATGGGAATAGCAATCTTATTGCATAAAACAAATTGTCACAAAAAACACCGGTTTATCAGTATGGGAAAGTTTGGTGCAGACTTCGTGCAAGGGGACCAGCCACAGGGGTCGCTTCATACTCCAAGGGAGCGCACAGGAACATGATGATGATATCATAGAATCTATGCCCGATATAATCTAGTTCATTCATTTATCACCTTTCAACTCCCCATGGAGCTTACATCATCACAACCCTCCACTCCCAAAGGAGCATAGGCCTTCAACAAACACATGCCAAGTCCTCCTCTCACGTGCCATCATCTCAAGTTCTTTCCACGTTCTCCTCATCATTTTCACCTGTTTCCAGCTCTCTTCTCCATGTGCTTCTTGGTCTACCTCTGCTTCTCTTGCCCTCGGGATTCCAGAACAAGGACTACCTTGTAATGCTATCAACAGGTTTCCTCAGTGTGTGTCCTATCCATCGCAATCGTCTTCTTCTCATCTCTTGTTCCACTGGCACTTGTCTAGTTCTTGTCATCAGTTCCACGTTGTTAACCTTGTCATACCATTTTAATCCCTCTATTCTACGCACGCACCCATTTATGAAAGTCTGTAGCTTTTTGGTTGTTGTCTTTGTTGTTCTCCATGTCTCAGAGCCATACAATAGGACTGACTTCACATTTGAGTTGAAGATTCTTATTTTCGTGTTGGATCCGATTTCTCTTGATCTCCATATATTTCCCAATGCAATGAAAGCTCCTCTTGCCTTTTGTATTCTTATTTTGATATCGCTGTCTGTCCCTTCAACTTTGTCTATATTACTGCCAAGATATGTGTATGATTCTACATCTTGTATTGGTGTTTCTTCAAGTTCAACCCTGTTATCATTACCTGCATTTATTCTCATTACTTTTGTCTTTTCCCTGTGTATTTTCAGACCCAATTGCTGTGACCTCTCATCGAGTGTTTTCAATTTGTCCTGCATCTGATTACGGTTATGGGACAGAAGAGCCTAGTCATCAGCAAAATCCAGATCATCCAACTGCTTAGTCAGAGTCCACTGGATTCAATTTCTGTTGTGTGTTGTCGATGATCTCATAACCCAGTCTATTGCTAGTAAGAAAAGAAATGGAGACAAGAGGCATCCCTGTCGCACTCCTGTTCTTATCCCAAACGGTTCTGTAAGCTGTCCTTCGTGAAGAACTCTGCATGTCATGTCTTCATATGTTTTCTTTATTAAATTAATGATCTTCAGGGGAACTCCATAATGCCTCATCAATTTCCAAAGTAATTCTCTGTCTACAATGTCAAATGCCTTTTCATAGTCCACAAATCCGATGTATAGTGGTGAATTCCATTCCAGACTTTGTTCAACTATTATTCTCAAAGTGGCTATCTGGTCTGTACATGATCTGTTTTGTCGAAAACCTGCTTGTTCGTCTCTCAGTTTCTTGTCTATGGACTCTTTTAATCTCTTAAGGATAATCCTGTTTAATACTTTTCCTGGCACTGATAGTAACATTATTCCTCTGTAATTTGTGCACTCTTGTAAATTTCCCTTCTTGGGCAACTTAACCAGATATCCTTCCTTCCATTCTGCTGGTATCTCTTCCTTTTCCCAGACTTTACCAAGTAATTTATATAACATCTCTGTTTCCGTATCGATATCTGCTTTTATGGCCTCTGCTGGAATGCCATCAGGTCCAGCCGCTTTTCCATCTCTTAGAAGCTTTATGGCTTTCTTTATTTCTTCCTTCGTTGGTCTTTCACCGTTAATTTGTAGCTCTTCTTCTGCTGGCTGGATGTCTGGGGGGTTTTGTGGAGCTGGTCTATTGAGAAGGTCAGCAAAATATTCTGTCCACCTCTTCATTTGTTCTTGTATATTGCTGAGCAGTTTCCCATTCTTGTCTTTTATGAGGCAACTTATTTGCTTGTATTTCCATGTTAGCTTCTTTGTGCTGCTATACAGTTCTCTCATATTTCCTTTGGCTGCAGCATCTTCTGCCTCTCTTGCCAACTCCTCTATATACTTCCTCTTGTCTATTTTGATACTTCTTTTTACTTCTTTGTTTGCTTCTGTGTACACTTCTTGAGCCTTGGCTTTGGAACTTCTGGTTTTGCTTGTGTTTAAATCTGCTTTCTTGTTTTTTCTGTCTTTTATCTTATTGATGGTTTCTGTTGTTATCCATGTTTTTTGTTGTCTTTCCCTTTTCCCCAGTATTTCTTCACATGTCTCATTCCATACCGTTTTGACCTGCTGCCAATAGTCTTCTGTATTCTCTACTTCTTCCAGCTGTTAGAGCACTTGTAAATTGTTGGATACTGTGACCGCAAATTTGTCTCTTGTTTCTTGATTTCTTAGATGCCCTACATTAAATTGTTGTCTATAATTTTGCATTGTTGCATATCTCTTGAGTTTCATTTTTACTTTGGCTATCAGAAGGTGGTGATCTGATGCCACATCTGCTCCTCTATATACCTTTACATCCTGCAATGATGATCTAAACTCCTTGTTTATGCATATATGATCAATCTGATTTTCTGTTCTATGGTCTGGTGATATCCATGTTGCCTTGTGTATTCTCTTATGTGGAAACATGCTTCCTCCTATAGCCAGTTGATTTGAAGCTCAGAAGTTTGAGAATAGTTCCCCATTTTCATTCATTATTCCTAGCCCATGTTTTCCCATAACTTCTTCAAAGCCGGTGTTGACTGTACCTATCTTTGAATTCATGTCACCTATTAAAATTGTGATGTCTCTTCTTTTTACTTTCTCCATAATTTCCTGCAGTCTAGTATAAAATGCTTCTTTCACAGACTCTTCTTTGTCATTAGTTGGTGCACAACATTGAGTGACATTTACATTTACATTCTTTTTAGCTGTTTTAAAAGTAGCTGTTATTATTCTGGGTCCAACGGCTTCCCATTCAATGAGTGCTTTCTGTGCTTCTTTAGATAACATAAGAGCTACCCCTTCACTGTGGTGTGAACTTTCGTCTTTATGTCCCGAGGACAGCACCAATTCACCAGTGATGAGTTTCTTCTTGTCTGCCCCCTTTCACTTTGTTTCACACAGTCCAAGAACCTCGATTTTATATTCCCTCATTTCTGTTGCTACTCGTGCCACTTTCCCTTGTTCGTTCAATGTCCGAACATTCCAGGTGCCAAATCTGGAGGTTCTCCTAGAAGAAAGAAGGTTAGTCAGTAACACAGACTCCTTTCGGCTTTCTCTGTGTTGCATCATACGCCTCCCTGCGAGAGGACCGTCCCCTGTCTTGGATGGCTGTTTTATTTTCGTTAATTGACTTGTCCATGTGTTTTTTGTGGATACAATTTTTATTTACAGGTTGTGGTAACCAGCCCCATGCCCAACCCTCCTTAGTCGCATTCTACGACATGCATGGTAGGGAACACTGTTACTATTCTTTGCTCCTCTTTCGGGCCCCGGTAACAAACGGGTGAATAACCGCCGTAGAAGCATGGTAATGCTTTGGTGAAGGCCTCCTGCAAGGTGACCAACTACAGTGGTGGCTGCGAGCTGCGTAAGGAGCAAAGGAAAATCATACAGGAACGCCAACGCAATTCTAAAACACATTTCATAATTTTTTTAGGCTGTCTGCATTCTGTACTTTCTCTGAAAGAATATTCAGTTAAGACCTTAAGTCTCGAATATTCTGTTCCTGGTCAGACATCAGATGTTATTCCACTTCATCGAAGACTCGTACATGACTTTATGATTTTTGAATCACTCACTACCCACTAAAACCGTGTAAAGTAAATATATTAAGCCATCTTGGGGACTAAAACCAGATAGTTAATTTAATTTTTTATTTTCAATGAGTGCGCGATGTACTCTCGATGTGACGTCAGCACAGAAGCAATATTTGTCAACTTTAGACAACGCTGCCAAGGGATGGGTTTGAAAAAAAAAATCAAAAAAGGTGATTCAGAGGACACAAAGAAAATTCTACGATACGGCCACAAGGCCTTCGTGGAAAGGAAAGAAAGTGAAGGCTAACACATAAAAACTAAATAAAATAAAAACTGGGTAGTTCCCTGAAGGCAAGAACCGAAATTCTAACGGGTTTGTAAGCGTGGCTGAATATATAACAATGCATACTAAGAAACTAAAAAACGAAACCGGAAAATAAACTACCCAACGTGATAAAAGTGGGGACTGGAAATAGAAGGGGACAGAAGGAGTGGGAGATAAATAAATATGAAATAAAAAAATGTATATGGCATACAAATAGAAGAATAGGATAAGAGTGGAAAGAGTAAAATAGAGCAAGAGAGGAGAGGGTGACCTCAGACAAAGGTGTAAAACGGGTTGATACCGTCTGGTTTTAGACACCCCATGCGGTGGATAAGACGGTTCTCAAGTTGTTCTCGGCTGGCAGTGTCAGAGGAGCAGGATCGGATCGCTGTGACCTGGATGTCGATGGGACCATGGTGGTCCCATCGACATCCAGGTCACAGCGATCCGATCCTGCTCCTCTGACACTGCCAGCCGAGAACAGCTTGAGAACCGTCTTATCCACCGCATGGGGTGTCTAAAACCAGCCGGTCTCAACACTTTTCACACCTTTGTCTGAGGTCACCCTCTCCTCTCTTGCTCTATTTTACTCTTTCCACTCTTATCCTATTCTTCTATTTGTATGCCATATACATTTTTTTATTTCATATTTATATTCCCACTCCTTCTGTCCCCTTCTATTTCCAGTCCCCACTTTTAACGTTGGGTAGTTTTATTTTCCGGTTTCGTTTTTTAGTTTCTTAGTATGCATTGTGTACATCCGGCGGCGGAAGTCACTTTTCTGTTCAGCCACGCGCTTACAAACAGACAGCGATTTATATAGAATTTCGGTTCTTGCCTTCAGGGAAGTACCCAGTTTTTATTTTATTTAGTTTTTATGTGTCCTATCTAGCCTTCACTTTCTTTCCTTTCCTGACGAAGGCCTTGTGGCCGTAACGTAGACTATTTTCTTTGTCTTTTGTCCTCGTAAGACGAATCACCTTTTTTCGATTTTTTTTTTTTTTTCAAACCCATCCATCAACTTTAGACAACGCTGCCAAGGTAACAACAGCACATTCTGATATGTGATAGTAGAATGGAGTCGTAACGGGGACGTAATATATAAAATGCTGAGCCATATTTGAAAAGAACTTGTGCTTTCCCTTTATGCAATGCTATTAACTGGGTTCTGTCCCTTTGTGCAGAAAGCAAAAGACGTAGTGTCATGCAACAGACAACAAATATTTTGAAAGGACGATGGGTATTGTTTATAAATGCAGGAAGTGAATGTCTTTAGTGGTAGTCACAGGCGATGTCAGTAAGTTTACAATGCTTGCCGTTTTTAACTCGTCAAAAAATATTTGCGCAAATTACTTTAAATAGATCCTGTAACTCCTTTTCTGATTGTCTCAGACTACATTTTTTAATTTTTTAATTTTCTTTTTTTTTTTCAAATTTAAGGAAACAGTACTGGTTTGACTCATGCTGTTAAATTGAACATCTCCGCTGATGAGCTTTAGGTAATAGACGCACAGACACATACAGAAGTTTAGACACATACACGCACATGATCACGACACAGGTTACTTTAAGAAATGTAACAAATGCTGACTATATCTTGGTATATGTCATTTCCATATTTGGTGAAACGTCAAAGGTTAAAGGTTAGTAGGCAACCCAGGCGCCTTTTAGCTTTCTCTGTGCTGCTTCATGAGTCTCCTTTCCAGATGACCTTCGTCTGTCTTGGACGGCTGAATTGATTTATATTCTGTATTTGACCTGTCCACATTGTTTGTTGAAGTTTTTGTGGTGAAAATTTTTTTTTTCCGGATGAGGTAACCGGCCTCATGCCCAACCCTCCTTAGTCGCTCTTTACGACATGTATGCTACTATTCTGTGTTCCACTTCCGGGCCTGAGTAACACACGGGTGGTTGATCAATTGACAGCCAGAAATTAATTTTTATTTGCTGGTGTTGACGACACGTGAGAGTATGTTCTTTGGACTCGACCCACTTTAGAAATGCATCTGTGTCTAGTGGAGAAGATCCAGATTTTGAATCCATGACGAGTAGCAGTTCGTTTCTGTCACAAACGATTACGTTCAGTAATTTTATTTCCGTCGTACTGTATTTTATTTTCTCTTTAATATCTCAATCAGCAGTAATTTTTCCCTTAGAGTGTTTTTTTTAAATAATAATTCCGTTTCTTATATGGTGCTACAATTACTCGCTTTCTCTTCCGGTGTTACAGTTAACTGCCCATGTTTGGTTCTCTATTATTGTGTCTTTTTCTCATTCTATGAACAACAAATTATTACTAGTCATTTCAAGAAAGCAAACTTACTTGTAGGGCGCAAGAAAATTATACTACGAGACAAACTAAAACAGGGGAAAAAAACAACTGTTGCAGTGATAGAAGTTGATATCATTGACTGACAGGTACAGATGATGTATTTAACATTTCTTCAGCGTTGCATTCAGCGGTAACAGCATAAATAGAAATGGTATGTCGAGATTGATGTTCAACATAAAACAAACAAACAAATAACAGAATACTGGATGAGACGTCATAGCAGATGGATCTAAAAATTCACAGAGAAAAGAGAAAGATTACAAGAATATATCAGGAAAATGGTAGCTAGATTTAATTTTAGAAATACCTCTACAAAATGTAAAATGATACCTAAATCAGACAATGAGATGCAGACAATGTTGAAGGTAAGGGATATCAAATTAAGAATATAAAAGGCAAAGAGGGCTTTCATTGCATTGAGACAAAATATGGATATCAATGGAACGTATTTTGTTCTTAAAAAAATTTAAATAAAAAAGATAATAGAACTCAGATGACAGTGATTCATGTTGCATGGTTTTGGAAAGTGGACAACCAGAAAAATCGACAGCCACAAAGTCACAGTATTTATAAACAGGTGTTTACGCAGAATAAAAAACGGATTCAAATAGCGTGACGAGATGACTTCTATGGAAATAATGCAGAGGCAGAGGCATAACACTGGAACAGAAACTCAGATACAGGCTTTGAATGTGTGTATAGCAAAAATTAGACATGGTCCGCAACCAGACGATACGTCAAGGCCTAAAATCCCACCCCCTGCAGACCCAAGTAGAACAGTCCCAACTAAGATGGTTTGGCCATGTCTGCAGAATGGGAGAAGATCGGCTCCCATGACAAGCATGGGAAACAAAGAGCCAGGGATCCAGACTCCCAGGACGACCCAGAGTCCGCTGGGAGGACAACATTAGACAATCTTTGAAGGACCGAGGACTAGAATGGAACCAGGCCAGGAGTAAGACAGCCGATAGGATAGTCTGGCGCTCTCTCTTCCAAACCTCTACACCTCAAGGTAGAAGGCGAGCGACTAAGTAAGTAAGTAAGAAAACCAGACACATGTTTACCTAACTAACTGCATATTATGTGGCAAACAAGAAATAATAAAAAGCTAGATAAAGATTGAGGTTACAAGCAAGGTTAGGAGTAAATAAAGAACAAATACGACATACTGATAGATAAATTATAAATTAAAAACAAAATCGAGGACAAAGACAAGTTAAAATAATGCAACACACAGAAAAGCAATGAGTATGGAGAACAGCAATCGAGAGTGTAAGAATCTAGACAGACAAGAGAATTAGAAGTTAAGAAAGCAGGTGGTACCAGTTGAGGGTACTATCTCTGGAACAAGAAGGGAACAAATGACCTAAAGTTGAAGCTAGATACCATCATCAGAAGGGGCTTTAAGACGAGGGACCAACTTCGTAGACATGCCCTGACACTTCTGGGAACGTGCTGCGCCCTACAACTTTGACCAGTGATGAGCGTGATCAACAACCCGGTCTACCAAGAACCAAACCATCAGAAGGAGCAGAACCGTCACTGACAGCGAAACACATAAAAGCTGCCAAGTGACCTCCTTTACCAACTTCCATTGCATCACAAGAGTGATGATAATTTTTCTGATAAATAATTATTGATTTTTTTAAAACCTTGTTAAAACCTAAATGATTTTTAAATCTGTTATTTGTAAATGTACAAATTTAACGTCGATTTAGTAATTTTGGTGACGGATGAGAACACAAGAGAAATGGGAAGAAATGAAAGAAAAAAGAATGAAGAAATAAAGAAAGATATTTCAACCATTATAATTTGCCGAATATAGATCTGTTTGAAAAATATTGACAGTTTTCGTAAGCTTCTACACTGACAAACACTTTTAAAACATAATCACTTTTTATGAGCATTATCTGGCGCACTAATTTGTCAATCCTATCATGTCTTGTTTAACTTTTGACAGACCTTGGGACATCTCAAGAGATACCAGCAAAGCCTCCCTCGAATTTGAGGATGACATCTTGAGATATCTGGATGTTTCTGAAAATCCAGAGAACTTGATTGAGAGCTCGGAAGAATACCTAATGCGTGATGACGTTCTTCCATCTCCTCCAATCTCCCCGAGAGTATGGGCGACTTTAGATGACGAGGAGTACATAGACGATAGCGACGATTCAGTCAGTAAGTTGCTTTGTTTTTTCTCATTCATTCAATACCTTTCGCTACCAAGGAGCATAGGCTTTCATCGAACTCATGGCAAGTGCTCCTGTCCCATACCATGAACTCAACGTATTTCCACGTCTTTCTCATCCTTTTCATCTCTGCTTTCAGTTCACTTCTCCGCGTTTTGTCGGTCTCTCTCTACCCCTCGGACAATGGGGGTTCCAGACCAAGGACTGCCTTGTGTTGCTGCCGGCAGGTTTCCTCAGTGTAGCCTTTCTATCTCCAGCATCTTCTCATCTCTTGTTCCACTGGCTCTTGTCGTCAGTTCACAGCTGTAATCTTGTCGTACCATCTCATTTGTCCTAGTCTACGCAAGCAGCTGTTTATACAATGTCTGTGACGTCTTGACAATTCTGTAGTGTCATGGTAAATATATTTCTATTTTCCCAACAACGACACTTGACGAAGGGGCGGGAGAGTGTTTTCCATCCATTGTGTATCCCAATACAGTTAACTAAAAGTAAAGGTAAGGGATCCCGTTACACGCCCATTGAGGCATATTGGAAATATGGTGCTAGACCCATATTTTCTTGACCATCGGCACACTAGGGGTGATGTGGTCAGCATCACGCCGGCCGCCTTAACCTTCCCAGAGTTGTTCTGGTACCCAATTCATGAGGCTGGGTCGACCCCGAAGCCGTTTGCGGTCTAAAAAATCCCACCTCAAATGGGGATCGAACCATGGACCACTGAGCTAGGAGCTATGAAGCCAGTGCGCTAACCACTGCGCTACCGCGGCTACAGTTAACTAAGGACTGTTGTTTATGGCGTAGGTTATGATGTTTCACTACACATTTTGCACTTGACACTTTTTATGGGGAAGAATCTCTTCTTTATTATGTTTCTAAACTGGCCCACATTTTTCACTTCTTGCAGAATTACGATTTTGTTTTCAGTGACATGTAGTTTTCCTTTCTTGTTTTTGTGACATGCCTTTTAAAAGTGATTTTTGTCTCTTTCTTACTTTTACTTACTTACCTAGTCGCTCCTCTTCCAACCTTAAGTGTAGAGGTTTGCCAGAGAGATCGCCATACTATCCTATCGGCTGTATTCCTCCTCCTGACCTGGTTCTATTCTAGTCTTCAATCTTAATGTTGTCCTCCCATCGAACTCTGTCGTCCTGGAGGTCTTGATCCCTGGCTCTTAGTTTCATATACTTGTCGTGGAAGCCGATCTTCTCCCATTCTGCAGTCATGGCCAAACCATCGTAATTGAGGTTGTTCCACTTGAGTCTGCAGGGGCTGGGTTTTAAGGCCATGACGTATGGTCTCTTTCTTATGTGCTTAATCTGCTGTCTACGCGTCGTGACTTCATAACTGACCACTTCACATGTTCATGAATTTCGTCACTTTCTTATGTAATGTTATTGTTGTACTTTTCTGAGATCGTGTGTGCTTGTTAAATGTCCATTATTTGCTTTTACGATTTAATAACGGCAAACGACTTTGGAACTCCTTTCAAACTCTCTTTCGTACTGCATTTACCTTCGAGTAACATTAGATCACGGGCTATCATATAAGCACCATGTTGATCACATCATACAGCAGTGCAAGAGAGGTCTGGCAGCTCTAAAAACAATGGCCGCAGCGCACCTGCAGCAGAGATTACTGTCTCTACTGTGTCATCAGCTAATCAAATCGGTAATTGAGTTTGGGCTTGGAATACTTACTCTGTCCGTAACACAATGTGAACTACTAGAATGCACTCAAAATGAAGAGATGCGTATAGTCTTGGGCTATACGCGAGATACCCCCATTGGGACAATGAGGTACTTTTTTGGAGTGCTGTCGATTGGATCCAGATGTACGATGGCCCAGACAAAAGCTTATATGCAGATAACCACAGACAGAAGTCACCTTCTTCATATAAATATAACTGACATCAAGGGAGCAAGAATAAAAAGAGTGTCATGGATGGCACAGGCAGAGGCTACGATTAGCCAGGTAACCCCTGTTGAAAATATCCAAGGGAGAAGAGTGGGGTAAGTCAGGTGACAAGTGGATAAACTACCAGCAAGTCATCATTAACTTTGGCAGGGGGTGCAGAGCTTAGGACAATGGGAAAGCAGCGCTGGAAATTTAATCAACTGATACATTATCATGATGTCATTGTGTACACTGATGGATCTGAAATCCTTACTTACTTACTTAGTCGTTCCTCTTCTACCGTGAGGTGTAGAGGTTTGGAAGAGAGAGCGCCACACTATCCTATCGGTTATCTTCTTCCTGGTCTGGTTTCATTCTAGTCCTCAGTCCTTCAAAGATTGTCTAATTAAATGTTATCCTTCCAGCGGACCCTGGATCTGTAATCCGATTTAATAAATCAAGATGGGGCGTCTCTGACACAGTACAAGCAAAATGCAGACAAAATAGATTGTGCTGTTTAAAATTATATTAAACAAACAGTAACAGGTTATCACCATCGCAACAACAGTCTGGTGAGATCAAAGAAATGTATTGAGATATACAGGTATATTCAAATGTCACGTTAGTCCATTGTGTGACTCTGAGCATCGCGAGCAACAAACATGTGGTGGATTTTGATGTTATGAAATGTTGTTGATATGTTTCCTTATTGTACTGAATGAGGCCAGCTGTGAAGGTCCCTGATGCTAACAAAATTAGGGTTGAGTTATCAGGGTACTTTGCTGCTACCACCTTATGGCCTCAAGCAGACTTATTCTTGACTAGTATGAATGATAGCTACGTCTAATGTCTAGGGATATGCAAGTGTGGTGTGATGGTACTTTAACATTAATACACATCTATACAAACAAGTATTAAGGTCTATGATTAAATGAAATAACACCTGGGATAAATTTGTACAATTAATAATTTTCTGTATGATTTATTTGGTCCTGAACCTAGTATTCTTCTGGTCAGGACTTTAAAATGAAAAGAATTCAAGATATATACAAAATGTAAATTTTAGACCCAAAAGGACATTTGTCCAAACAAATACTGTTTAACTATACTAATAGTGTTACTAAAATTTGTCTATTACTGGTTTCTAACACTGGATGGCGGTTTGGGATTCTATAATCACTCCCAGTCTCTTTAATATACAATGTCACTGTTACGTTCTCTGGGGAAATAGTTTATTCTTGTTATACAGGGGTGTGCTGGTCTTAAAGCTGATGTAGAGTTAGGGTGCCAGATATTTTACTTATCTGGGCACACTTGAACAGTCTGTAAACTTGGTGTCACACGATTTCGCTATGATAATGGCCAAAAGTAACAGGGTAAACTCTGCAGGTCCCTGTCACTACTGTGCATGAAACGACTTCTCACTGCTTCTCATAGACATCTGGCACCGGACTAGTTCCAGATTAAAAACACAGAAATTCAATGAAAAAAACACAGGTACGTTGAATAGCAGATTCCAGATATACTGCTGGCTGAACTGTGATGCCTATTACTTTAATATATATATTTGCTTTAATAAGGCTAATCACTTTTTCCAGAAATACACAACGTCCTGCTCTAGGGACTATCTTCTACAAATGGCGTCAAGCCTTTGAATGTACTCAATAATATGAAAACCAACGGGCTGATCACCCGATTGCCAGACACTTCGATTACGGAAACAACGGCAAATGGGTTGATTTGCCATTGCCCTAAAAACGCCACTAGGCGTGATGGGAAACAATGGCAAAGAAAACCTATCTGCTGTTGCCCTAAGACGCCCCTAGGCGTAATGGCCACTGACTGCTTTGACGGTCGGTGGCTAAGGACAGAAGAAGAAGAATAATATGAAATGTTTTGACCAATGGGATCTACTACTAAGATTTTCCATTCAAATTTTTAAATCTAAGGTCCAATTTCGGTCCAATGTTAGTGTACTTCTGTCGGTCTGTCCGTACAAACTTGGCATTCACCAAAAATAAACTTGGTTTTGGCCTAACACTACCAAAAACATATTCAGTTTGAGCCATCCCATAATTTTTTCTCCCCTTGTCTACCCCTTTCTACATGTACCCTTTCTTGCCTTTTTCAAGGACGCGTCAAAAAATGTTACCGTTAGTGCAAGTCCAAACGAGCATGTGTTGGTCTGTCTGTACGAACAAATACAGTCTTTTGTCCATAACTTTATTTCTATCTGTCGGATTTTTTATTCGAAAGCATATTACCCATCAGGACAAGACCAGCTCTAAGACTAGCTAACTTTTATGATCTTAAACCTATTAATAAAGAATTCAATATATTTTCCATTTTGGTGTTCGTTGTTTTCTAAGTCTCAACTACTTGAATGTTATAAAAATCATCGCAGATCTTCCTTTTTCCCGGCAGGAAGTAATTATGCGTGTGTGTATATATGATTCTACAGTGTGCCCTTTGTTAGAAAATGTATTGGACTTGGCGGTTTATTTTTAAATTTTAAAGCTCGCGACATCGTTTTCGACACAAGCTAACGGCATCGTCTCGCACTGTCGGCCTGAGTAGCTAATTCAAACTTCTAACACTTGACAAGCCGGCAGCATGTGTCCGCTCTCTCAATCTTATGCGTTCGTGTGTTTTATTCTTTCTATCTTTCCTGGAATAACTAAGCTTGTCTTTTTTTCAAATTTTTATCGTTAACCCTTGACGGGCGCGTTATAAAGTTCAATACTACTAGCGCTGCAATAAGGCTTTTGACTACGTTCCATCCTACCTAAATCAATGCGTTTTCTGGCGCAGGGAAGAAGACGCGTTACAACTTTACTAATTCTATACATATTATTATGACTTTATTACATATAATTAATGATTTTATCGCTGTATCAATGTACTTCATCGACACGAAGTGCAAAAAACATGAGAAGATTTCGCTGGTGATGGATAGGACATAACACTGAGAACACCTGCTGATAGGACATAACACTGAGAAAACCTGCTGATAGGACATAACACTGAGAAAACCTGCTGATAGATTTACCTTGTTCTAGAATCCCGAGCGTAAGAGAGTCAGAAGCAGACCATGGCATGCATGGAGAAGAGAGCTGCAGACAAATATGAAGGGGATGGAGAAGATATAGACAGACCTTCAGCTGATGGCACAGGACATGAAGACCTGTCATAGAGCATTTATAGCTTAGGGAGTTAAAAGCTGATCATGATGACAAGGAAACAAATTTACATTCAATTACGTTGTTGCTTTTCAGTAGTATCAACAACAAAAAAATTGACAAAACGGGGGAGGGGTGGGGGGAGGGGGGGGTTAAAGGATTTGTGACGTCATATTAGGGGCGTCTAGGTTTTTGTGATGAAATGTGACATGGGGAGGAGGGAAGGGGTAGGTTAAATAATGACAACAATTGCGTGACGTCAAATGTGGATGACCTCTAACCTTTTATTAACAGCTACAACATAATTCAGGTCATCAGCTCTTTGTTAAATTGTTCCTTCCAATTCTCGTGTCAGTCCAAAGCCCTGTCTCTGATTTATAGGTGTGTCCTTGTTGGACAGTTATGCCCAGTGCTATTTTAATGCTGTTTGATGAATGCAATATTCAGCGTTTACTAGATCTATTGGCAGCAAAACGGAGATGTTCAAAATATCACCACCATAATCTTTGTCATCATCATCATCTTTATTATCATTCATCATCATCATCACCCTCATCATCGTCATCAAAATCACAATCATATCACCATCATCATTACTATCATCATCACCTTCATCAACATCATATTTATCGTCATCGTCTTTTTAATCATCACCATCACCACCATCATCATCATCATCATTAACGTCATGATCATGATCATCAGCATCATCACCTTTGTCACCATCATCATCAGCACCAGCATCACCAACATCATCTTCAGCATCGTCATCATCACCATCATCATGATCCTCACCATCATCATTATCATTACCATCAGTAGCATCATCATCATTCTAATTACTATCATCTTCATCACTATTATCATTGCCATTACCATCATCATAATCATCAATATCATCATTATCATTACTATCATCATCACCATCACCATCATCATAATCACCATTATCAGGACCATCACCATCGTCATCATCATCATCGTCATCATCATCACCTCTATCATCATCATCACCATTATCATCATCATCATCACCATTATTACCATTACCATCATCACCAATACCATCATCACCATCATCAGCACCGTCAACGTCACCATCATCATCATCATCAATTTCTTTTGCGCTTCTGAATTAGCATGGAACTACCACTGCAGCTGGTCCCGCAGGTGAGACGGGACATTTAAAGCAGTCACGTGCTGTTGCGTCAGTGTCAATTTGTACCACGTGATAAGGCTGTCAACCTCACTACACATCCTCAAAGTAGTCGCCGTGTACGAATTGTCTGACGGCGTAAAAGTCCTACTCTTTTTATGTCTCTACTGAGACCCCCCGGGACGCGCTTAGTGATGTTGTGACCTAATGGTTGACACGGTGATCTGTTTCTTTAGACTGAAGGCATTCCAACGCTTTGAGACAAGGGGTAATGGCTCAACATGATCAATTATGGAACATTCAAGTTCAATAGCAACCGAACGATTTAATTCTCGAAACGTGGCGTATCATTCGTTCGTATCAATTTATTACGAAGACATACAATTAATCCTTGATTAGTATTTCATGGGTTCCACATATTTATAATATACATTTAATATCCACACGGCTGTATCACTTTCATCAGGTCCAGACGGCAAATATTTATTAGTAATAAATTTCAATCATAAATTCATATCTTTCTTGCACATCAATTCATTCCACTTTAAAAGGCATATAACTTCTATTGTAGGTCCGTGTCGTGAAATATTCTAATCCACATATATAAATTATCAGGTAAATATAAAGCCTAACAAATAAATTCTAATAAAGAAAAGAGCAATGGTAAAATAACAGTGCTGTCACAGAGAATGTACTCGAAATCCCCCTTTGTTTTATGCTTCGTCTGCAAATTGTAACGTTTCCACGTTAAATATAAGCCACTGCATAAATACAAGCGTTTCCACAACACATTAAAACGGGTATTGCATTTCTAAGAAAAACATTGAGAGGCACACTGCGTAATGACCTAAATTAATCCTAACATTAATTATATTACGTTACCAAAACGAACGAACAGATGGACTCAAATAGAAAGAGAGAGGGGCGAATGAAAATCAGGAACGCATGCAAAATTAAACACGCGTCTCGCTATTAATGCCACCCCAACAAGCGTAACGCGATACACAATTACTACTATCACGCGTGTAAGGCCACATGCACTAACTTTTTCGGACGGACAGTGATAAAAACACTAACCTTCCCAGAGTTAGGTTTAAAAAAAACCTGGAAAACACTTATTAGAAAAGATAACATTAGATGGGTTTACGTTTGAAAACATTACAGTACCCAGACAGCACATCTTCGAAACAGGAGGTAGAAGAAATTGCATATTTTGAACGCAGCCACTTAGCTCTTTTAAATTTGTATATTTGGGTTCCTTAGGGCTTGCTGACAAAGAATATGTAAAACGTTACGCAAATAGTCTAGGAATTAACAAGTTATAGCCAAAATAAAATGATGGTGCTGTCAGACAACACCCAAAATCAGAATCGCTCAGTGGTAGATTTTTTAAACCACTATTGTACTGGAAAGAGGCCACAAGTTACATTTGAACTGATTGGCTGGAATGATATGTAAGGCTAAACACGATTGGTCGGACTATAAATACTATCTTTGGTTGTTAGGGGAGACGTAGGAAGGTAAATTTTTTTCAAACACTTGTCGAAACGTGGCTCCATTGGCCAGACTCGCTGATATAATCACTTAGGAGCGTTAGTTCGAGACCACTAGTTCAAATAAGCTTGATAAAGCAACAGTGCGTTGAAGCCAGCTCATATTTTTGCTAAATAAAAGCCTGGAACATAAGCAGATGGGAATTTGTGCCAGTATTTGTGCCAGAATTCATTGCTAGTCAACGTATCTGTGTTTATTCTATGAATTGTGGTAAGCTTGAAACATTCAGTATCTTTTAATGAAAATTGAATGTGAATTGTTAATTTATGCCTGTATATATGTGTAGTTCAGTAGCAAACATGATGTAAGCCTATAATGCTCCAGCCTGAACAGAAGGTGTCGGAGGAAAGTAAAACGGCATGGAATGGCCAAACAGTACACTGACACCTAGATGATTGACTAGAAAGAAATAATGCTGGAATTGCAGAGGCGTAGTAACCATTAGGGAGGGAAATACTGGTATAAAGTATTTCAGATGAAGCTGACAGTTGGCCTAACGCTCTGAACTCAATGTTTGTGATGTATTGTGCTCAGTGTAGAACTAGAGTATCAATTAGTTGTGAAGTAGAAGGTACATCCTTCTTGTTTTCAGGGACCGTGGTCTTGACGTTATTGAGCAGCACCTGGTCAGAGCCTTGCTAAATCCAGAGTCGGACAGCATACTCCTTGGTCCATTTAGCTATCAGTGAGGTGTCTCCAGAGCACAGGGGAGAAATCGAGCAGAGGAGTCTTTTCCTGCCGCCATCACGCAAGATAAGCTGATGTGGCCAGCTGAGCTCAAAATTATGTACCCCCATCTTAAAATAACATTGTAACATAAACTTAAGAGGGGAAGTAAATTGTTTTAATATCAGGAACTGAGAACATCTCCAATACTATTTCCAATAAAGACAAACTATTGAAGTCATGATGACAAATACCAACAGAGCTTGAACAAAACAAAACCAGTATTACCTCATATTACTACTACACAACTGACACAAATAGGATACTTTTAATAATATATGTCACTACAATATTCATATTGAGAAATTCTGTACATATAACTTGTAATTAAAATTGATTGTGATTCCTGGTTCCCTTTGTATTTGAATCAGGACACATATTCATTCATGACAGCAATGAATACATATTGTTATTTGAAAAGTTATCAGTGACTCCATTAAGATATCCTTGTAGAGTGTTTTATGTATGTGAGTGTCACAGTGTTGTCAAGTGTGGTGGAATAAATTAAATTGTTTATCTGTCTGTTGTTGTTATGACTTACACTTCATCATACACATACCCTAGACATACAACGTAGTCATCACACTATTCCAGAATAATTCTGACTGAGAGATATATATATGTGGCAGCAAGTAAGGTTATCTATAATACACTACTCTTATTAGATATAGATACCTTCACAGCTGATCTCAGTCAGTACACTAAGTCCCCTATAAATATTTATAACATCCCACTTCACCACATATATTGGGGGCTCGTCCGGGATTTTGAATCTTTCCCTATTAAAAATATTAGGGGTAATTCACTTCAGGGAATATAAGAATTAAAAGGTATCCTTGGGTGGAATTAAATAAGGTTGAGCTCACGGTGCCTGTGTTGTCCATTAGATATATATTTAGAGATTGAATTGTTGGTTAGACATTGTATAAATTTACCTGATAGACAATGGCGGACCTGGCCAAGTTTCGATCTGCTGCTGTTCAGACTGCAAAAGAGTTAGGATTAGATGGGCAAGTTATGGTTGCCTATGTCACTACGGAATGTGACAAATTTATTGAACGCGAAGAAAGAAGGTTTGAAGCCGAAAGAAAGTTAGAGGCTGAAAGGGAAATTAAGAAGTTACAATTTGAGGCTGAGGCTGAGACTAAGAGGTTGCAGATTGAGGCTGAGGGTAAGAAATTGGAAGCAGAAGAAAGAAGATTGACTGCAGAAAGGGAAGCAGAAGAAAGAAGATTGACTGCAGAAAGGGAAGAGAAGAAATTAGCTGCAGAAAGGGAAGCAGAAGATAAAAGATTACAAAGGGAACATGAGTTACGATTAAGGGAGTTTGAATTTCAGGGCCATGCTCCTGAAAATGGTGCCAGTCCCTTTGCCTCTGATGCCACTGCTAGCCAAGGAGCCTCAACCTCAGCTATGAATTTTCATTTAGATCATTTTGTTGAGAAAGACGATGATATAGAGAGCTATCTAAATAGGTATGAACTATTAGCTACCACATATGGGTTAGAGAGAGAAAGGTGGAGCTTAAAGTTATCTCAAGGACTTCGTGGGGCAGCTTATGAGGTTTTTGCAAAAATGAGCAGAGGTGATCAGGAAAATTATGACATGCTAAAGCAGGCTCTTTTGTTAAGATATGAAAAGAATGCAGAATTTTATAGGAAAAAATTTAGGAATGCTAAACTACTGTCAGGTGAAACCTATCACCAGTTCTCTGCACGAATAGAGACATATTTGGAGAAATGGACTTCTCTGGGGAAAACCCAAGATCTTAAGGAAATGGTCCTTATAGAGCAATTAAGAGAGTCCATGGCTCCAGACCTGAGAAAGTTTCTCATGGAACAAGGTGCAGAGAGGCTGGGTGAGCTGCTAAATGTTGCTGAAAGGTATCAAGCAGCTCAAGCAGAGGTAACAGGTAATAAAAAGAAACAAGTGGATAACTTTAGGGCACCACAGAACTTTAATCAATTTGATCCTAGAGATCAAAACAAAAGTAAGCACCAATTTGATAGGCCACGGTATGAAAATAAAAATAAATTCCCACAATTCGATGAAAGGAAATATGATGAAAGAAAATCTTTCAACCAAGGAAAAAGGTGGTGTAAGAATTGTCAGATGGACAATCATGACACTGACCGTTGCAGAAGGAAACCTGTGTATATGGCAACCCTTCAGGTCAGGTCGACCTCAAGACAGGAGGAGGATATTATGTTGGATACCACTCCAGAAGAGATGAGGAAGGCACAGGCTGGGGATAAAACACTCAAGCCTTGTTTCAGAAAATTGTCAACTTGTCATACAACTCCAGGCAAGGGAGATTTTTACATGAAAAACAAGTTGATGTATAGGAAGACTGGAGCTAGATCCAAAGGTCAGGGACAGCTGGTACTTCCTAAAAGATATAGGGCAGACTTAATAAGGAGCCTACATGTGAAACCAGATGGGGACCATGAGAAGATAGGTACCATCATTCAAAAGGTGGCTCACAATTATTATTGGCCCAAAGCAAGATGGGACATTGAGAATTTTGTAGAAAGGTGTAGCATAGCACATGAGGGAACACCCACAAGTGGGAACATGGATCAGGACCTGGACACGCCACGGGGCAAAATTAGGCCTGATAATAAAAAGAAAAATAGATTTGATAAAGTGGACCAAATGGAATGGGAAGCCCCTTTTCACGGACAAGCTTCACTTAACTGTTTTACAATGGCCACTATGCGGAGAGTGCAAAGAGATGTCTTACCCCAGGATAAGCCGAAAATCCCTCAATCGGACTTAAACAAACTGGAGGAAGAAGATGTAGAGAGGAAATCTCTCATCAAGAATTTTAAGGGGGGAGAAAGCCCCAGGAAAAGAATTGGTAGCGGTCGTTTTGTGAATGATAATTCTGGGAGGAAAAATCATCACTATAGAGCTTCGAGTGGAAGAGACCATACCGGTGCATGGAAAAATAGGTCCACACAATTAAAGGTCCATATGTAGCTTTGTTAAGAACGTGGACTGATGAAAAGGCAGAGGAAAACATTACATCTTCATACCAATATGTGAATGAGCTGACCACTCGGTTAAAAACTGGTTGGAAACTTGCCAATGAAAATTTGAAACAAGCCAGGAAGAAACATGCTGCCTATTATAACAGGAAGGCGAAAGACAGAAATTTGGCTGTGGGAGAGAAAGTACTGCTTCTTTTGCCCGGGAGTCAGAATAAGTTACAAATTGGATGGCAGGGTCCATATACAGTTTTAGAGAAGGTGTCTAGAACAAATTATAAGATAGATAAGAAGGGGAAAGAAAAAATCTATCATGTGAATCTCCTGAAGAAATATTTGGAAAGAGAACATCAGGAAGAGACACACTTGTTGACCTTGTCCATCGCCATGGAGATGAAAAAGGAACCACTTTCATCATTTGAATATCCATTACACCCCTGTGAGACAGCAGCACAGGTGAAAATCAGTACACATTTAACGAAAACTCAGAAAGAGAGAGTGCAACAGGTTCTAAATAATCATGCAGAGGTGTTAACAGACCGACCAGGGCATACAAACCTATTGGAATATGATATGAAACTGATAGACCCCACACCTGTCTGTATGAAACCATATTCGATTCCGTTTGCTAAGGAGAAAGCTTTGAAGGAAGAGATAGACTATCTATTGAAGGAAGGAATTATTTCACACAGTGAATCTTCGTATAGTTCCGGTGTTGTACTCTTAAGGAAGCCCTCTGGTGAACATAGACTCTGTATAGATTACAGGAGACTGAATGCTATTACAGAAGGACAGGTGGATCCATTGCCGGATACAAATCAGCTGTTTGCCAGACTAAATAAAGCTAAATATCTCTCAAAAGTGGATCTGAGTAAAGGATACTATCAGATTCCAGTAAAACCTGAGATCAGACAAAATTGTTGGATGTAAACATTTAGGAGGAACGTAATGAATCCCTGAGTTGCCTCTTTGATTGAGGATATTCCGAATGTTTCATACAGGATAATAAGAAGATTATGGGATCCACTACGAAAACTCTGCTATCACCAGGTATATGTTATCTCCTCATAACGTACATTTTGAGGGAAATATAATGTTCTCTGGACATGTCATTGCGCAGACTCAGAGAAGAGAAATGGTGAATACGGGTTGCGAAGCAGCATTAAGACAAGCATTCACACTTGCGGCTGTTCAGTAACATAACCGAAATATATTATTGGTTGTAGAAGTCTGAGGCAGATTTCAAGAGTAGTGCCTACTCTGAATGGACCCAACTACATAAAACCATGATAGCACCACAGCAGAGTAAAGTCAAGTTGACTTACATTTATCTATGTGTATATAGAATAAAGGACTGACATGGGATGTCTGTTTTAAGAGGGGAGGTGTCGTGAAATATTCTAATCCACATATATAAATTATCAGGTAAATATAAAGCCTAACAAATAAATTCTAATAAAGAAAAGAGCAATGGTAAAATAACAGTGCTGTCACAAAGAATGTACTCGAAATCCCCCTTTGTTTTATGCTTCGTCTGCAAATTGTAACGTTTCCACGTTAAATATAAGCCACTGCATAAATACAAGCGTTTCCACAACACATTAAAACGGGTATTGCATTTCTAAGAAAAACATTGAGAGGCACACTGCGTAATGACCTAAATTAATCCTAACATTAATTATATTACGTTACCAAAACGAACGAACAGATGGACTCAAATAGAAAGAGAGAGGGGCGAATGAAAATCAGGAACGCATGCAAAATTAAACACGCGTCTCACTATTAATGCCACCCCCAACAAGCGTAACGCGATACACAATTACTACTATCACGCGTGTAAGGCCACATGCACTAACTTTTTCGGACGGACAGTGATAAAAACACTAACCTTCCCAGAGTTAGGTTTTAAAAAAACCTGGAAAACGCTTATTAGAAAAGATAACATTAGATGGGTTTACGTTTGAAAACATTACAGTACCCAGACAGCACATCTTCGAAACAGGAGGTAGAAGAAATTGCATATTTTGAACGCAGCCACTTAGCTCTTTTAAATTTGTATATTTGGGTTCCTTAGGGCTTGCTGACAAAGAATATGTAAAACGTTACGCAAATAGTCTAGGAATTAACAAGTTATAGCCAAAATAAAATGATGGTGCTGTCAGACAACACCCAAAATCAGAATCGCTCAGTGGTAGATTTTTTAAACCACCATTGTACGGGAAATGGGCCACAAGTTACATTTGAACTGATTGGCTGGAATGATATGTAAGGCTAAACACGATTGGTCGGACTATAAATACTATCTTTGGTTGTTAGGGGAGACGTAGGAAGGTAAAATTTTTTTCAAACACTTGTCGAAACGTGGCTCCATTGGCCAGACTCGCTGATATAATCACTTAGGAGCGTTAGTTCGAGACCACTAGTTCAAATAAGCTTGATAAAGCAACAGTGCGTTGAAGCCAGCTCATATTTTTGCTAAATAAAAGCCTGGAACATAAGCAGATGGGAATTTGTGCCAGAATTTGTGCCAGAATTCATTGCTAGTCAACGTATCTGTGTTTATTCTATGAATTGTGGTAAGCTTGAAACATTCAGTATCTTTTAATGAAAATTGAATGTGAATTGTTAATTTATGCCTGTATATATGTGTAGTTCAGTAGCAAACATGATGTAAAGCCTATAATGCTCCAGCCTGAACAGAAGGTGTCGGAGGAAAGTAAAACGGCATGGAATGGCCAAACAGTACACTGACACCTAGATGATTGACTAGAAAGAAATAATGCTGGAATTGCAGAGGGTAGTAACCATTAGGGAGGGAAATACTGGTATAAAGTATTTCAGATGAAGCTGACAGTTGGCCTAACGCTCTGAACTCAATGTTTGTGATGTATTGTGCTCAGTGTAGAACTAGAGTATCAATTAGTTGTGAAGTAGAAGGTACATCCTTCTTGTTTTCAGGGACCGTGGTATTGACGTTATTGAGCAGCACCTGGTCAGAGCTTTGCTGAATCCAGAGTCGGACAGCATACTCCTTGGTCCATTTAGCTATCAGTGAGGTGTCTCCAGAGCACAGGGGAGAAATCGAGCAGAGGAGTCTTTTCCAGCCGCCATCACGCAAGATAAGCTGATGTGGCCAGCTGAGCTCAAAATTATGTACCCCCATCTTAAAATAACATTGTAACATAAACTTAAGAGGGGAAGTAAATTGTTTTAATATCAGGAACTGAGAACATCTCCAATACTAGTTCCAATAAAGACAAACTATTGAAGTCATGATGACAAATACCAACAGAGCTTGAACAAAACAAAACCAGTATTACCTCATATTACTACTACACAACTGACACACATAGGATACTTTTAATAATATATGTCACTACAATATTCATATTGAGAAATTCTGTACATATAACTTGTAATTAAAATTGATTGTGATTCCTGGTTCCCTTTGTATTTGAATCAGGACACATATTCATTCATGACAGCAATGAATACATATTGTTATTTGAAAAGTTATCAGTGACTCCTTTAAGATATCCTTGTAGAGTGTTTTATGTATGTGAGTGTCACAGTGTTGTCAAGTGTGGTGAATAAATTAAATTGTTTATCTGTCTGTTGTTGTTATGACTTACACTTCATCATACACATACCCTAGACATACAACGTAGTCATCACACTATTCCAGAATAATTCTGACTGAGATATATATATATGTGGCCGCAAGTAAGGTTATCTATAATACACTACTCTTATTAGATATAGATACCTTCACAGCTGATCTCAGTCAGTACACTAAGTCCCCTATAAATATTTATAACATCCCACTTCACCACAGTCCGATCAGACATAATATTCAAATACACTCTCCAAACTATATTCAGCCGTCCACTAGACATATATCAACACAAAAGAATCCAGCTGCTACTAAAAATAGTCGCACATCACTTGCGTTGTCGCACATAAAATTCGAACTCGATCGTGTCTTTTTGTGCATCACATGGTCTCAAAGATATCGACCCATATGATGCGCAAAAAGATCGTTAACAATGGTGTCATTTGAAAAATGTAAATTACTTTAATTTTTTCTTCTAAATTTTCATTATTTAAGTTAATTTTGTTTTTAATGGTGTCCTAAGCTCAGTTTGCTTGTAGATAATCGACCTTTGATGACACGTCATTGGTAAAACAGTTATGATCCTCGTGACGACTATGGTAATACTGGTAATAAGCATCCGATTAACAGAGTTGGTTAGGGCGCTAGTCTCTAGCGGGAAAATGGTGCCAGGTTCGATTCACGGTATCGAAATACCCCAGTCTACCCAGCTGTGAATGGGTACCTAGCTTTGCTCTTGCGTTAAGGAAGAAAATGGCAGGGAAGAAGGAAACTGGTCATCCCGTCCGTCGACGCTGAACCTAGTATAGTGAAGTCTCTAACACTTCACTGCACTACGGCAGCATCTGAAGCCTCCACATAAGCCTATTCTACTTATGATCTAGGTAGTTAACACACAGTTATATACACAGTCTTACCTTTGCATTTACCTTTAAATGCTGGTAATGAACAAGATCTCTGACAGACCGAGGACTAGATTGGAGTCAGGCCAGGAGGAAGACAGCCGATATGAAAGTATGGCGCACTCTCTGTTAATCTTTACACCCCAGGTGAAAAGAGAAACGAATAAGTAAGTAAGTACTGAAGACGACGGTGATGAATTTAGTTACTGGATTAATTATATTGTTATATGAACATTTATAAATGTGTGCTTTAATCATTTTTTTCAGACGTACCTGATGAACAGGTCTTAAATTTGCAGAAACATATCAGACGAAGTAAGGTAAGTAATGTAATTTGTATTTGGTCTGATGCGTTAACACAGCAGAAATATTGACACATACATCGACATAGATTACGTTATGCAGGTAGGAGACCAGTTACTCAAAACAGTGATACGTGAATTATTACTGTGCTGCTAATCAGAGGGATGGGGGAAAGTTTACTGGGCTGCTAGACAGAGGGATGGGGGATAGTTCACTGGGCTGCTAGTCAGAGAGACGTGGAATAGTTTACTGGGCTGCTAGTCAGAGAGATGGGGAATATTTTACAATTCTGCTAGTCAGAGGGATGGGGAATAGTTTACTAGGCTGTTAGTCAGAGAGATGGGGAATACTTTACTGTGCTGCTAGTCAGAGAGACGAGGAATAGTTTACTAGGCTGCTGGTCAGAGAGATGGGGAATATTTTACTGTGATGCTAGACAGAGAGACGAGGAATAGTTTACTGGGCTGCTAGTCAGAGAGATGGGGAATGGTTTACTAGGCTGCTAGTCTGAAAGATGGGACATATTTTACTGGGCTACTAATCAGAAAGATGGGGAATAGTTTACTGGGCTGCTAGTCTGAAAGATGGGGAATAGTTTACTGGGCTGCTAGTCGGAAAGAAAGGGGAATAATTTACTGGGCAGCTAATCAGAAATATTGAGAATAGTTTACTTGCTGCTTGTCAGAGTGACGAGGAATAGTTTACTGGGCTGCCAGTCAGAGAGATGGGGAACAGTCTACTGTGCTGATAGTCAGAGAGACGAGGAGTAGTTTACTAGGCTGCTAGTCATAGAGATGGGGAATATTTTACTATGCTGCTAGTCAAAGGGACGGGTAATAGTTTACTAGGCTGCTAGTCATAGAGATTGGGAATAGTTCACAGGGCTGCTAGTGAGAGAGATGGGGAATATTTTACTGTGATGCTAGTCAGAGAGATGTGTGCTAGTTAACTGTGATGGGGGAATATTTTACTGTGATGCTAGCCAGAGAGATGTGTGCTAGTTAACTGTGATGCTAGTCAGAGAGATGTGTACTAGTTAACTGTGATGCTAGTCAGAGAGATGGGGAATAGTTTACTGGGCTGCTAGTCAGACAGATGGGGATTTATTTACTGAGCTGCTAGTTAAAGAGATGGGGAACAGTTTACATGGCTGCTAGCTAGAGATGTGGGGAATTGTTTTCTGTGCTGCTAGTTAGAGAGATATCTAAATATTGTCTATGCTGCTAGTTAGAGAGGTGTGGAATTATTTACTGGGCTGCTAGTTAGAGAAAAGATCAATAGTTTATTTCATGCAGAAGGAATTAATACTACAGACTTAATAAGCGGTTATTATCATAAGAATAAACGAAGAAAGAACACATTAAGTATGCTTACCGCATAGTTTTGTTGGCCTTCATTTCAGGCGTTTAAGTATAAACAATACTGTCAATTACTTAATCATATTTTTGTAACGTTCGGTAAAGTTATACAGTTTTCCAGAAGGCACTCACATCGTGTAGCAGATGAACAAAATACACATTAGATCGTTTGAGACATGAACCATATAACGGTTTTGGTCGATTTGTCTGTCTTTTGTCGTGTGTCTGTCTTTTTCTCTTCCTGCCGTTCAGTCTGCATGTTTTTCTGTCTGACCGACCGTCCATCTGTTTATTTATTTATATATTTTTGTTTGTGTACGTATGTGTGCGTGCGGTGGTATGCGTGCGTGTGGGGTATGCATGCGTGTCTAACAGCTCTCGTCGGCTGTATGCTGTCAGTGGATTCCTTTGAAAACGCGTAAGTCTTTTAGATCTTGTCATGGATTTCAAAATTCGTAAATAAACGGGCATTAAGACACCGTGTAAAACACACCCACACACATAACATATATATATATATTTTTTTTTTCACACACACACAAACAGCGATAGGAACAGAAAGCTAAGCAGAGACAAGATCACTGACGCCAGTCAACGTCGCACTTGACGAAGAAGATACACTCCTTCTCAGGTCCATTACAACCAGTGTTTGATTTGGGAGGAGGTATTTGTTTATATATATATATATATATATATATATATATATATATATATATATATATATATATATATATATATATATATATATATATATATATATAAACAAATGCCGCCTACAGACTTTTATAGCCAAAATCCAGTTGAGAAAAAAATGTTTAGGAATATGTTATGCGATATGATTAGTAATACTTAACTGTTTTGTGAAAAAGTTATTTTGTATTTTATTTCTTTACTAGTGTAAAAGCCCGTCATAAGACGGAAATTAAATTCAAAAGCACCAATACCTAACGGAAATTTTACTTATTCAATAGTATTTTTTAAAAACCACTGTGCATCACCACAGTACACGAGCTATGTATCAGCAACGAGGATCACAATGTATGTACACGTCATCACACATTCTATAAATATATTTTTGTGCACACCGTCATTTGCGCATTCTTCTTTGGTAAGTGTTACTATTTTCAGGAGAGTACATATAAGGGAAACAATACAATGAATGTCTAACTTTCAACCAAAGTTGCATCCCTTAGCGTTACGCACTGACAGAAAAAGCTGGGATTTTATATATAGGATAATGCAACATCATGTAAAACAAAAATAACCACAGAGACCACAGCTGCAGGAGCATGTGAATGTTTGGTGAAGGCTTCCTGCAAGAGGGCCAGCCAATGGTGTGGCCCCATGCTCCGTAAGGAGTGCGAAGGAAAAGGAAGGGAAACCCTCCCCCCGTGTATGTCACCCCGGGGTCTCAGAAAAGGCAAAGAAAGAACAGGATTACTGTTTCTTCAGACATGTCGTAAAAGGTTACTAACAATAGGTTGTGTATGAGGCTGGCAACCTCATAATGTAAAACGAATTGCTACAGAAATTGTTATGAGTATATGAGTATATGAGATTTTTGCTCCAACATCTGACAAGACATAAGGGAGTATTTTTCTCTTATTGTTATAGTGTCATGTTCTCCACTTAATTCTCACTTACTTTCCCTCCTGTCTCTTGTTTGTCTGTCCCTGACGAAGGCCTTGTGGCTGCAAGGTAGGTTTTTCTTGTCCTTTCTCTTTGTAAGACGTATTATTATTTGTGTGTTTTTGTATTTTTTTTTCTTTCATTCTACAGAAATTGTTAATGTGTCAGCAGAAGAGATAAATTGTTAGAACTTCTTCGTCGTACACGAATTGTTAGAGCAAAAAAAAAGAGAAATAAAAACTAAAAAAATTTCGTTGTCTGTAATATTGCGAGATTAAAGACAGATTTCCTCATAAGCAAAAGTAAACATGCCAAATTTTGATGAGTTAGGCCAATTGAAATTCAAGTCTAGTCATGCCTGGCAGGTCGGGTAAGATAATGAACAGTATCAGGTAATATCTTTTAACCGCGTAGGCATTCCAGGAACAAGATCGACTATGACGTACAAGATCACACCTGAATACGATTGCTTCATTTCCAATACATCACCTGGGTAACAGTTAAGCGGTATTTGTAGACAGTTTAACATAGACACGTATATGTTGGGGGAGATAGACAGTTTAACATCATTAGGTAATCTTGTTTGTCTTGTGTGAGAGAAGAGAACAGGGAAAGAGAGGTATATGTTGGGGGGGAGGGAGATAGACAGTGAATGCAGAGATGATAAAGGTGACACAACGGGTTGGTGCAAACGTCATTCAGTGATAATTTACTAGAGAGAAAGCGTGTGTGAAATGGTGGAATCGAGTTTTGATTTGAGAAAGATATGTGTAGGTGTCCACACACATACATACACACAGACGGAGAGAGAGAGGGAGAGAGAGTGGGGTTGGAAGAGCGCGCGAACGACAGTGAATGAAATGTTTCATCCTCTATCAGCATATGACGTTTGTACACACTCATTTAAAATGCTTTTAATAAAGAGAAAGTATGTATGACATATTGAAATCGAGATTTGATGTGAGAAAGAGCGTGCCTGCGCGTGTGTGGGTGAGAGAAGGAAAGACATAATATGAGACAATAAGTGGCATCAATCAATCAATACCCATTAACTCCCTACGGAGCATAGGCCTTCATCAATTACATGTCACGTTCTCCTGTCGCGTGCCATCAGCTCAGGTTTTTGTCCTGGTCTTCCCTGTCATTGATGTGACATTTTGTCAAGCGGCGTATATAAAGATTAATGAGTTAAACAAAATACGACCTGATTACGAAGAAGGTGATGGGTCTTGACGACCTATCATCTGTACCTTGCTTGTTTTCAACTCTTTGAAGAGGTATTCTTTCAATGTCTTCATTGGGGATATCTTTGCGAGATGAGTGAGAATGGAAGGGCCTGCGCAACCAATTCTTAACCTTTTGAGAATATAGTTCGTTCGTTCGTTCATTCGTTGTCTCATACGTCAATGTCAAAAATCGTACGTCTTCAGCAAGATTCAGGTTGTTTTGTTGTTAGCATTTTTAGAAGCGATCCCAGGTATACCATGATCCAGTGGCGGTGTTAGATATAGCAACCTAGGCTTTTGTCTACGGCCTCTCGCATTTAGGGGCCTCGCTTACAAATGTAAGCTTGTCGATACAATAGGAATTTATTTAAAAAGGTCTTCGCAAGTTGCCTGAATTTTCATACAAAACCAACGGGAATAATAACAGGGCACCATCCTATATATAAAATCCCAGCTGTTTCTGTCAGTACGTAACGCTAAGGTTGAAAGTTAGACATTAATTGTATTGTTTCCCCTATATGTACTCTCCTGAAAATAGTAACACTTACCAAAGAAGAGTGTGCATATGACGGTGTGCACACAATTATATTTATAGAATGTGTGATTCCGTATACACACATTGGGATCCTCGCTGCTGCTACGTAGTTCGTGTACTGTGGTGATGCACAGTGGTTTTAAAAAAATACTTTTGAATAAGTAAAATTGCCGTTAGGCATTGGTGCTTTTGAATTTAATTCCCGTCTTATGACGGGCTTTTACACTAATAACAGGGCACCATCATTAAGAATCAGTAGAAAAAAAATTACACACAATCAGGAAATTTATAACACAAAAAGAAGACGTTGTGCTATTACCTAGTGGTTCTTTAAGTGGGCCATATGGCCCTCATGAGACCATGCCATATTTCTAGAAGACCACAGAAAGATGGTAAAGTACCTTTTTTCCAGCTAAATGAGGCTTAGAAAGGGGGAAACGGGATGGGAGGGGGGGGGGGGGGCATGAGAAAAAAGGTTTGAGAAACCCCGGAATTACTGACACTACCACGCAAATGGAAACTGGTTGAAAGAAGCGCGCTACACTGAGGCGTATCAGACACCAACAAAAAGAAGACACGCTTGTCTACGGCCCCACAAAATCTAACACCGCCACTGCCTGGATCTCTCATGGAAAAGTTTGTTGTATGTGTGGAAGATTGTCATGTATGTATTTATAACAAGACTTATAGCCAGGAATATTTACAGAGCATAAATTCCCGTTTTCTGCTCGTCTCTCACCTTTACTTAATGATGACAGGTGAGTGACCTAAAAGAAATTGTTTTCCCCTCTGTCGTTTCGTCTTCTTCTTCTACTTCTTTGATCCTTAGTCGCCGACCGTCAAAGCAGTCAGTGGCCATTACGCCTGGTGGCGTCTTGTAGGGCAACAACAAATTGATTCCACTTTGCTCGGTCGGCGACCATCCTTCGTACAGTGCCCCAACTCTGGTTCATTCTTTGCATCTCAGCCTCCACAGTCCTCCGCCAAGTTGTTTTTCGTCGGCCTCTGTTTCGTTTTCCTTCAGGGGTCCATAGCATAGCTGTTCTTGTGATGGCATCGGGGTCTCTTCTGAGGACATGGCCAACCCAGCTCCAACGTCTGCGAGCTATGATGGTGTGCATGTCCTCTTGCTTGCTCCGAGTAAGCAGATCTTGGTTGGTGATGGTATTCGGCCAAAAGATTCGGAGAATTTTTCTTAGGCTTGTTGTGTGAAAAGAGGACAGTTTCGACATTTCCTTCTCTGTAACTCTCCAGCATTCTGCGCCACAGAGAAGCACAGAAAGCACACAGCTCTGATATAATCCTAATTTTGTGCTTGTGCTGTACTGAGAGGACTTCCAGATGTTGTTTAGACTAAAAAAGGCTGTTCTTGCTTTGTTCATTCTGTTGTTGATGCCTTTGCTTGCTCCACCGTCTGGTGTTACTATGCATCCTAGGTATGTGAAGGCATCTGTCTGTTGCAGTTGCTGATTCCTTACTGATATGGGCTCAGGGTTGCTCACATTGAGCGTCATGACCTCTGTCTTCTTTAGGTTGATGTTCAAGCCCACTTCGTTTCGTCTTAGTCCGCTGTTACTAGCCAGAAATTTGGCTGCCTCCAACTTTCACATTGTTTCTTTATCTCCCAACCATGCTAGATTGTAATGTCGTTTACAATCTGCATTGTGTTATTGCTGTGATCTGTTTGTAAGTTTAATGCATTTTATATTTATCTGAATTTTGCCCTTGAAGTAGTGGTAGTTGTTGGGTTGTTTTTTTTTTAAAAATAACTTTACTGTTATTTATCGAGCATCCGATTGGCGCAGTGGTTAGAGCGTTGGTCTCTAACGGCAAAGGTGCTGGTTTCGATTCACGGTATCAACAGGCTTCACTCCACCCAGCTGTAAGTGATGTTGCGCTTGAGTTAGGGAAGGAAAAGACAGCGATGAAGTGAACTGGTCACCCCCATCTCTCAATACTGGACCTATTATAGTACAGTCTCTAACACTTCTCCCCTACGACATTATCTGCTATGGGACTAGCTTTTTTTACCGTTATTTCTTCATTGTCTTTCTGCTTCTCACTTAAAAGAAACATAAGCTAATTGGTCGTAAATTACGAAAACAGTCAATCAAGAAAACAATCAATCAATCATTCAATCAATACCTTTAGCTCCTCAAGGAGCATAGGCCTTCAAGTAACACACACCTAGTCCTTCTGACCTGTGCCATCCGATCAAGACATTTCCACGTCTTCCTCATTATTTTTATTTGTGTCTATAGTTTCCTTTTCCATATGTTCTTTAGTCTCCCTCTTCTTTTCTTGCCATGGGGTTTCCAGAACACGGACTGCTTTGTAACGCTATCATCAAGTTTCTTCATTGTGTGTCCAATTCATCGCCAGCGTCTTCTTCTCATCTCTTGTTCCACTGGTATTTATCTGGTTCTTGTCATCAGTTCCACGTTGACCACCTTGTCGTACCGTTTCAATCCTATTTTACGCAAGCACCCACTTATAAAAGTGTACGAACATTCCAGGTGCCTCACCTGAGATGAAATTTTCCTAGAAGACATAAAAGTTGGTCAACAACTCAGACTTCTTTCTCTGTGTTGCGTCATGCACCTCCTTACCAGAGGACCTTTTGGGTTTTATTTTCTTCAGTAGACCTGCTCATGTTATTTGTTGACCTTTTCGTGGCTAATCATTTTCTACAGACAGTGTGGGGGGGGGGGGGGGGGGGGGGGGGGGGGGGGGGGGGGGGGGGGGGGGGGGGGGGAGGGGGGGGGCCAAAGCCCACCTCTCCTTAATAGCTGCTCTACGATAGTCATTATATCGTGCTACCTTTTCGGGCCCCGATAACACACGGACGATTAAGGAAACAACCGTTCATTAGCAGTTGTATCGTTCAAATTGACAACGTGCTCAAGTTGTTTGCGGGTTTTTAATCTCATCAAAAAGTTACTTAGTCTCAATCATTCCATCTCTCCATTTTATGTATGGAGGCATATCTGGAGTCACCTTTACATTACCACCAGCTATGCACAATGCTACAATATACATATATATATATAAATATATAAATATAAATATATATATATATATATATATATATATATATATATATATATGAGAGTGTGTGTGTGTGTGTGCGCGTGCGTGTGAGAGAGGCTAATTACACCCTCATTGACTCTTGACATCATCCACATTCCATGGATTCCCCCTGTGGTGAAACTTGTTGAGAACCCAGCATTGCACACTAAGTTTGAAGAAGTCACTTGAACCCTAGACGTGATTCTTTGGCTTTGGTCTAGTTGACTGCATGCAGCAGGATCTCACTGTGTACAAAGTGATAGGCAGTGGAAGCTGAGAAGTGGCCGTGGCAATTCCTTGGGAGAGCCCAGGACCAGATAACAGTACTTTATCTCTGCATAGTTGGAGAGCCCCCTTGTATGGCGGAGAATATAGAGTATTCCACGCGCTTTTTACTCCTAGCTTGGGACCAGATCTGACGATCCTTTAAATGCAAGCCAAGCTGAAGAAACTGGAACTCATGACCAACTCAGCACATTTCGGAATGGCAGAAAAGCCACAAGAAAAACCGCGATCTACAGCGTAGATAATCTCGTACCATGGAGTCTTGAACTCGGTCTTGGCTGGAAAAGAGAAAGAAGCTCAGCAGGCAGCCCTATTTAAACAACAACAACATCTCTCCATTTTATCAATAGTAACTTAGTCTTACAAACTCTGTGTCATAAGTCATTCTGTTTCATTCATTAGGTCTCGTTCAGTCGCTCTTCATTGGTCACAATAATCCACCCACACCCGTGTCATTAACAGTTGATCTCTTGCTTACTCAATCTCAAAGCTGTTGCCTTATCTCGTCACCTCTAAACCATTTTGTCACCAACAGTCATACTATCTCATCAACTCTCTATCATCAACAATTGCTCTCTTTCAGTTCTGCCTTATCATATGCTACATTGTCTTCCTAACCGTCACTCTACCTAATCAACATTCACACTGTCTCACCCACTCTGTCTAATCAACAGTCACTATGTCTCGCCCACTCTGTCTAATCAACAGTCACACTGTCTCGCCCACTCTGTCTAATCAACAGTCACACTGTCTCGGCCACTCTGTCTAATCAACAGCCACACTGTCTCACCCACTCTGTCTAATCAACAGCCACACTGTCTCACCAACTCTGTCTAATCAACAGTCACAATGTCTCACCCATTCCGTCTAATCAACAGTCACACTGTCTCGCCCACTCTGTCTAATCAACAGCTACACTGTCTCACCAACTCTAACTAATCAACAGTCACACTGTCTCCCCCACTCTGTCTAATCAACAGCCACACTGTCTCACCAACTCTAACTAATCAACAGTCACACTGTCTCACCCACTCTAACTAATCAACAGTCACACTGTCTCACCCACTCTAACTAATCAACAGTCACACTGTCTCACCCATTCTAACTAATCAACAGTCACACTGTCTCACCAACTCTAACTAATCAACAGTCACACTGTCTCACCAACTCTGTCAAATCAACAGTCACACTGTCTCGCCCACTCTGTCTAATCAACAGTCACACTGTCTCACCCATTCTAACTAATCAACAGTCACACTGTTTCATCCATTCTAACTAATCAACAGTCACACTGTCTCACCAACTCTAACTAATCAACAGTCACACTGTCTCACCCACTCTACCTAATCAACAGTCACACTGTCTCACCCACTCTAACTAATCAACAGTCACACTGTCTCACCCATTCTAACTAATCAACAGTCACACTGTCTCGCCCACTCTAACTAATCAACAGTCACACTGTCTCACCCACTCTAACTAATCAACAGTCACACTCTCTCACCAACTCTAACTAATCAACAGTCACACTGTCTCACCCACTCTAACTAATCAACAGTCACACTGTCTCACTCATTCTAACTAATCAACAGTCACACTGTCTCACCCATTCTAACTAATCAACAGTCACACTGTTTCACTCACTCTAACTAATCAACAGTCACACTGTCTCACCCGATCTAACTAATCAACAGTCACACTGTCTCACCCACTCTGTCTAATCAACATTCACACTGTCTCACCCATTCTAACTAATCAACAGTCACACTGTCTCATCCATTCTAACTAATCAACAGTCACACTGTCTCACCCACTCTGCCTAATCAACAGTCACACTGTCTCACCCACTCTAACTAATCAACAGTCACACTGTCTCACCCACTCTGTCTAATTAACAGTCACACTGTCTCACCCACTCTGTCTAATCAACAGTCACACTGTCTCACCCACTCTAACTAATCAACAGTCACACTGTCTCACCCACTCTGTCTAATCAATAGTCACAGTGTCTCACCCACTCTAACTAATCAACAGTCACACTGTCTCACCAACTCTAACTAATCAACAGTCACACTGTCTCACCCACTCTAACTAATCAACAGTCACACTGTCTCACCAACTCTAACTAATCAACAGTCACACTGTCTCACCAACTCTGTCTAATCAACAGCCACACTGTCTCACCAACTCTGTCTAATCAACAGTCACAATGTCTCACCCATTCCGTCTAATCAACAGTCACACTGTCTCGCCCACTCTGTCTAATCAACAGCTACACTGTCTCACCAACTCTAACTAATCAACAGTCACACTGTCTCCCCCACTCTGTCTAATCAACAGCCACACTGTCTCACCAACTCTAACTAATCAACAGTCACACTGTCTCACCCACTCTAACTAATCAACAGTCACACTGTCTCACCCACTCTAACTAATCAACAGTCACACTGTCTCACCCATTCTAACTAATCAACAGTCACACTGTCTCACCAACTCTAACTAATCAACAGTCACACTGTCTCACCAACTCTGTCAAATCAACAGTCACACTGTCTCGCCCACTCTGTCTAATCAACAGTCACACTGTCTCACCCATTCTAACTAATCAACAGTCACACTGTTTCATCCATTCTAACTAATCAACAGTCACACTGTCTCACCAACTCTAACTAATCAACAGTCACACTGTCTCACCCACTCTACCTAATCAACAGTCACACTGTCTCACCCACTCTAACTAATCAACAGTCACACTGTCTCACCCATTCTAACTAATCAACAGTCACACTGTCTCGCCCACTCTAACTAATCAACAGTCACACTGTCTCACCCACTCTAACTAATCAACAGTCACACTCTCTCACCAACTCTAACTAATCAACAGTCACACTGTCTCACCCACTCTAACTAATCAACAGTCACACTGTCTCACTCATTCTAACTAATCAACAGTCACACTGTCTCACCCATTCTAACTAATCAACAGTCACACTGTTTCACTCACTCTAACTAATCAACAGTCACACTGTCTCACCCGATCTAACTAATCAACAGTCACACTGTCTCACCCACTCTGTCTAATCAACATTCACACTGTCTCACCCATTCTAACTAATCAACAGTCACACTGTCTCATCCATTCTAACTAATCAACAGTCACACTGTCTCACCCACTCTGCCTAATCAACAGTCACACTGTCTCACCCACTCTAACTAATCAACAGTCACACTGTCTCACCCACTCTGTCTAATTAACAGTCACACTGTCTCACCCACTCTGTCTAATCAACAGTCACACTGTCTCACCCACTCTAACTAATCAACAGTCACACTGTCTCACCCACTCTGTCTAATCAATAGTCACAGTGTCTCACCCACTCTAACTAATCAACAGTCACACTGTCTCACCAACTCTAACTAATCAACAGTCACACTGTCTCACCAACTCTAACTAATCAACAGTCACACTGTCTCACCCACTCTAACTAATCAACAGTCACACTGTCTCACCAACTCTAACTAATCAACAGTCACACTGTCTCATCCACTCTGTCTAATCAATAGTCACACTGTCTCACCCACTCTAACTAATCAACAGTCACACTTTCTCACCCACTCTAACTAATCAACAGTCACACTGTCTCACCAACTCTAACTAATCAACAGTCACACTGTCTCACCCACTCTAACTAATCAACAGTCACACTGTCTCACCAACTCTAACTAATCAACAGTCACACTGTCTCACCCACTCTAACTAATCAACAGTCACTGTTTCACCCACTCTAACTAATCAACAGTCACACTGTCTCACCCATTCTAACTAATCAACAGTCACACTGTCTCGCCCACTCTAACTAATCAACAGTCACACTGTCTCACCCACTCTAACTAATCAACAGTCACACTGTCTCACCCACTCTAACTAATCAACAGTCACACTGTCTCACCCACTCTAACTAATCAACAGTCACACTGTCTCACCCATTCTAACTAATCAACAGTCACACTGTCTCACCCATTCTAACTAATCAACAGTCACACTGTTTCACCCACTCTAACTAATCAACAGTCACACTGTCTCACCCATTCTATCTAATCAACAGTCACTTTGTCTCACCCACTCTGTCTAATCAACAGTCACACTGTCTCACCCATTCTAACTAATCAATAGTCACACTGTCTCACCCATTCTAACCAATCAACAGCCACACTGTCTCACCAACTCTAACTAATCAACAGTCACACTGTCTCACCCATTCTAACCAATCAACAGCCACACTGTCTCACCAACTCTAACTAATCAACAGTCACACTGTCTCACCCACTCTAACTAATCAACAGTCATACTGTCTCACCCACTCTGTCTAATCAACAGTCACACTGTTTCACCAACTTTAACTAATCAACAGTCACACTGTCTCACCCATTCTAACTAATCAACAGTCACACTGTCTCACCCACTCTGTTTAATCAACAGTCACACTGTCTCACCCATTCTGTCTAATCAATAGTCACACTGTCTCACCCACTCTGTCTAATCAATAGTCACACTGTCTCACCCACTCTGTCTAATCAATAGTCACTATGTTTCATACATCTTTCATTCAATCTCTATTAATAGCTCTGAATGT
>JAMPIV010011737.1:22500-90480 GCA_024509875.1 Oreohelix idahoensis | reverse complement strand
TAGATAAGTAAAGGGCGCTTTCTGTTTCCCATGCAAGCTTATGAGTTTCAGAATGTTCATCAAAGTTTTACTATGGAAGGGTTTAATGACTGGAAAATATGCAAAGCAAATCTATTGCGTCGACATGAAGAAAGCTCCTCACATAGGCAAGCTTTAATTTCACTGTTGATGCGTAAAAACAAAGGTGAACGTGTCGATTCCCAACTTGTGAAACAAATGGACATTCAAGAAAAGTTTTGGCACAAACTTCTAGAGCGTATAATTGAAGTTGTGAAGTTTTTAGCAGAACGAGGTTTTTCATTTCGTGGCAGTGATGAAATTGTTGGGTACCCTTATAACGGGAATTACTTAGGGTTGTTAGAATTACTGGCCAAGTTTGACCCTTTTCTGGCAGAGCATATAAGTACTCATGCAAACAAAGGATTTGGACATACATCATATCTATCTAAAACAACGTGTGAGGAATTCATCAATCTGATTGGATCCAGCATACTGGATCACATTCTCTGTGAAGTGAAGAAATACAAGTATTACTCCATTTCATTGGATTATACTCCAGAGATATCTAATATGGACCAGCTGACTTTGACTCTGCGCTTTGTTTTGCCATCTGGACCAGTTGAAAGATTTGTGACATTTTTGGATATGGAAGGTCATAGTGCTGAACAGCTTACTAAAAGTCTACTTAATTTTTTAAAGGCAAATGACATTGATATTAAAGACTGCCGTGGTCAAAGTTATAACAACGCCAGCAACATGAGTGGCAAGTTTATAGGATTACAACCACGAATTAAAGAGATGAATAAGTTTGTGCATTACATTCCGTGTTTTTGCACATTCACTAAATTTGGTTGGAAAATGTGCTGGTCAAGGTTGTCAAGAAGCAGTCATTTTCTTTGGATTTGTTGAAAGCCTGTACACCTTCTTTTCTGCTTCTACCAACCGGTGGGGTCTCCTTTCTACTGCATTATGTACTGGCGGTACTCATAATAAGTCCCATTTGCCCTTTGTGAAAAGACTGTCAGATACCAGGTGGTCCGCTCGGGCAGATGCAACAAAAGCACTTTTACACAGCTTTTCTGCAATAAAACAACTCTTGGATGATATTTCTGATAACAATGATCAGAAGGCAGAGTGTCGTCAACAGGCTCGTGGTCTACTTTCAACCATGATGAAGTTAGAAACAGGAATAATGATCATACTGTGGGATCAAGTATTGCAGCGTTTTCAAATGACCAGTGCTTCTTTGCAATCTTCTGACCAAGATTTGGACACAGCTTGTGCACTCTATGAATCCCTGCGGGGGAATATTCAAGCTATGCGGTCTACTTTTGCAGACATTGAGCAAAAGGCCAAGGATCTGACTGAGTGTGAACATTATCAAGAACAAACTCGAAGAAAACACAAACGAAAACGAGAGTATGATGATTTCAGTGGTTCCAGCACACTTGATCCACTTGTTGAATCTCAAACGCCTTCTCAGCAGTTTAAAAGCCGAACATTTCTTGTCTTTATTGATAGCTTGCTCTCTGCCTTGTCAAAACGCCAGAAAGCTTATCAAAAGTTGAATGATGTATTTGGATTCCTTCGTCAGTTACAGTCGTTTACACATGAAGAGGTGGTAACGAGATCATCGAATCTTATTAAATCATATCCGGAAGATCTGGAAGAAAGTCTTTGTGAAGAACTTGTGCAGTTTACAGAACTGTTGAAAACTGATCTTACTTCTCATATTGGCACTATTCTAGACCTTCTAGAGTTACAGTTTTACCGTTTGATAATTGACAATTCTTTGGAGTCTTGTTTTCCAAATGTAGAAATCGCCTTGCGCATCTATTTGTCACTAATGGTAACCAACTGCAGTGGAGAACGATCATTTTCAAAACTGAAACTTATTAAAAATTAACTAAGGAGCACCATGGGTCAAAAGAGATTGAACAATCTCACACTAATGAGCATTGAACATAAACTTCTGCGTGAAATTGATACATCCTATATCATCAACAAATTTGCTCATGCTAAATGTAGAAACATTAATATTTAAACAATAATGTTGACTGTGTTGTTACTTTTGATAATGATAATTACTATGCAAATTAAAAATGTATGTGTTCAAATATATTTGTGTTGTTTTATTGTTTTTTTTAAATATTTGACCCTTTCTTAACATATGCTACAGGTCCCGTACCAGCTTAATCCGGCCCTGCTAGCCATTGAAACAGAAATGCACGGTGAACCACTTCACTCTATAAAATATCTACTCACAACTACAGAGGATTATGTTCAAGTAAACATTAGTGAACATTTAACTCCAGAGCAGAAGATGGTTCAGAAGGTGTTGGAAACCCATGCTGATGTGCTCACAGATAAGCCAGGTCGTACGAATCTGTTAGAGTAAGACATGAAGGCTACTGACATTACACCAGTATGCATGAGAAAATACCCTATACCCTATGCGAAAGCCCAATCACTAAGGGAGGAAGTTGATTATCAGTTGAAGGAGAAAATTATCTCGAAGTCAGACTCTCCCTATAGCTCAAGTGTGGTGCTATTAAGAAAACCGAGTGGTGAACACAGGTTATGTATTGACTACAGGAAGCTAAATGCGATCACAGAGTCTTAGGTGGACCCATTACCTGACACCAACCAGCTGTTCTCTACACTGAGTAAGGCTAGGTATTTATCGAAGGTAGATCTAAGCAAGGGATACTACCAAATACCAGTGAAACCAGAAGTTAGGAAAATGCTGGCATTTAGTACATCAGACGGACACTACGAGTTTAATGTACTACCCTTTGGACTGAAAAATGCTCCAAGTATCTTTTCAAGAATGATGAGGAAATTGTTGGAACCTCTACAAAATCCCCATATCACTAACTTTATGGATGACATTCTTGTAGCTACAAACACATTTGAAGAGCATATAGTAGCGCTCTCCATGTTGTTTGACAGACTGAGAGAAACTGGATTGACTGCACGTCCAACCAAGTGCTTTATCGGTTGTAAGGAGTTAGAGTTCCTAGGTCACACTATTTCTACAGGTCATATGTCTCCTGACCCAAAGAATATAGAGAAATTAAAGAAGGCACTCAGACCTCAAACGAAGAAAGATGTCAGATCATTTGTGTCATTATGTGGGTTATATCAGAAATACATACCCCACTTTAACTCTCTGTGTGCACCATTAACTAACTTAACTAAGAAAGGACAGCCTGATAAAATCCAATGAAATGCTGATTGTGAAAAAAGCTTACACAGAGCTAAAACCAAACTCACCAGCAAACCAATCCTTACGCTACCCGATATCACACACGAATTTGTATTAAGGACGGACGCTAGCAGTATAGGTATTGGTGCAACTCTCTTGCAGCAATCAAAAGTCCAGCCAGAGGAACTTTTACCAGTCGCCTACGCCAGTAGGAAGCTGAATGCAGCTGAGTTGAATTACTCGACAATAGAGAAAGAATGTTTGGCTCTAATTTGGTCCATCGACAAATTTTCACCATACCTGTATGGGACACACTTCATTGTCCAAAGCGATCATCAGCCTTTAACATTCTTAGCTGCATCTAGAAAGTTAAATTCGAGATTGTTAAGGTGGAGTCTGCTTCTGGCGCCTTATTCCTTTACCGTGAATTACATTCCGGGAAGAGACAATGTAGGAGCTGATTTTTTAAGTCGACACTCTATTACTCTGGAAGTACAGACGAGAAACGCTAAACTACAGCAGGTGTTTACACATCAGCTATGACAGGTCACACCTAGGAAAGGATGGGGCTATGTTGTAAAACGTGTGTGTAAACCCACTTCTTTGTTAATACACTATGTCGAGATACAAATATGCCCAGACAATCATTGTTCAACAGACTCTGAGACAGGACAGATTAAATTACACGAAGTATACGCCATCTTGTTCCCCCAAGATGGCGGCAGACAGAATAAAATTAGGCATAAGCCCTGTTTTTCGGGACTCGGTCACGGAATGTACCAAACCGCCGAGAACCAATCAAAAGGCTTTCTTACGCACTGGCAGATTCCCTGCGTCTACCTATATAAACGGGCGCATTTTATTAAAAAAAACACACAAACACGAAGGCCAGCTCGACCGACATACTGGGAAAGAGAAAGCTGTCGAGGCTGATTTATGCTTAGCTGCATGAACGGGCAGACTTGCTTCACTAAAGTCGAGTCAATCTGGCTTGTATTAATCTTAGAGGGTAGGTAAACTTACTATAAACTGGTAGGAGAATATGCCTATATTATACATAATGATTGTATTTGTTAGTATCATTTATACTACCTACACCTGTATATAATAGCACTTTAGTATTTGAGTTTTACTATGACTGTATTATGTATAATGATTATATTTTAAGGAATCAGGTATAATGATTGTATTTCCTGGTATGATTGCTGAAGACGATAACCAACCTGAAATATAACCTATCAGTCCTCTTTAGGACTCATATAACTCCAACCTGAAATATAACCTATCAGTCCTTTTTAGGGCTCATATAACTCCAATCTGAAATATAACCAAACAGTCCTTGTTAGGACTATATATAACTCCAACCTGAATATAACCTATGACTATATCATGTATAAGGATGGCATTTTATAGTATCTATGACTGTTGAAGAAGGAAACCAGCAGAAAATAACCTCCACCTGTATATACGAGGGGCGTTCAGAAAGTAATGCACCACATCGTTTTTCTCAGCTAATTATGAAGATATAGAAGCATGAAATTTTGCACACTTCAAATATGGCATGTGCCAATTGTGTGCACCAAATTGCACCGCAATCGGCCAGATTATACGGCTGCCCTAAACCGTTGAAATGGAGCGTGTTAGCAACTTGCGTTATAAGCAGCGAATAGTGATAGAATTTCTCGTTGCACAGAAGGAAACTGTTGTGAACATTCACAAGCGTCTATGTGATATGTATGGAAGTTTTGCAGTCAACAGGAGTACAGTCAGTCGCTGGGTTCAGAGAATCAAAGAATCAGGAAGTGGAGATATGGAGCTCCTTGATCGGCCGCGCTGTGGACGTCCTGCCACAGCCACCAACGCAGAAATGTTGAAGTCGCGCTGAGGGCATTATTCTTATTGATAGGCGAATCACTACTCAACAATTGGCCTTACAGCTGTCAGTCAGCATTGGTAGTGCAAATGCAGTTATAAAAACTCGGATTTTCTAAGGTTTGCGCAAGATGGGTTCCTCGAAGTCTCACAAATGACCACCGATTGCAAAGGAAAGCAATTTCTTCTGAATCAGTCAGGAAAGGGAAGATAGCAGAAGACATATTCGTGGTTTCCAACCAAAGAATCCCTACTGTCATTGAGGAACCTGTTAAAAGTCTTGGCAGGGTGTACGATGCCTCATTAAAAGACTCGAAGGCAGTGCAACAGACAATAGAAATGGCAGACAGAGGGCTACAGATCACAGACCAAAGCAGACTCTTGGGAAAGTTCAAACTGTGGTGCCTCCAGTTCATGTTGATACCGAAATTGCTGTGGCCACTGCTTATATATGAAATAAGCACAAGTACAGTCGAAGCTATAGAGCAAAAGGTCAACAAGTTCATGAGAAAGTGGCTAGGGGTACCACCAGGTCTGTCAGATGTAGCACTGTACTGCAAAAAGTCAAAACTTCTGCTTCCTTTCAAGTCAGTTGTTGAAGAGTACAAAGTTGGAAAGGCAAGGCTTGCAATGATGCTACGCGAGTCAGCTGATGACGTGGTTAAGTCCATTCAGCCTACACTGAAAACGGGAAGGAAGTGGAGAGTGGAAGAAGCTGTTGATGCTGCCCAAGAGTCACTCAAACTGAGGGAGGTAATCGGATACACACAGACGAATAGACGGGGATTTGGTCATGGAGACATCCGCTGGTGGTCCAAGGCATCAAGCAGGGAGCGCAGAGACATGGTAGTTCATGAGATACGAGAGGCTGAGAATGATAAGAGGTTGCAAAAAAATAGCAGTGCAGCAGGTCCAACAAGGCCAATGGACTACATGGGAAGGAGCCCTGCAGAGGTCCTTGACATGGAATGATATATGGCATATGGCACCTCTTAGGCTCAGCTTCGTGGTTAGATCAATGTATGACCTGCTGCCGTCGGCCACCAACCTTGTGAAATGGGGAAAGTCAGATGATGAGCAGTGCCCCCTGTGCCAGGGGAGGCAGACACTCGAACACGTGCTCTCAGCGTGTAAGGTGTCATTAGGGCAAGGGCGATACACCTGGCGCCATAACAAAGTGCTAAATGAGCTTGCTGCGACAATAGATCTAGCAAGGATGAAGGCGAACAGCAAACCCAGGCCGAGCACCGCAAATACATACTTTCTGAGGGCAGGAAAGTCAGCACACCCCAAACCGAGTAAACCAGGTAGCAGTTTACCATCTCTTCTTGATTGTGCAAACGACTGGGAGATGGCGGTAGACCTACCTGGACGAGGGGCATATCCAGAGAGTATCAGGAAATCGCGGAGACGGCCGGATATAGTGCTTCATTCTTCTTCAACGCTTCAGGTCATACTGATTGAACTGACCGTGCCATTTGAATCCAGATTAGACGAGCAACATTCGTTCAAAGCGGCCAAATATAGTGATCTGGCCGCGGATCTGAGACACGAGGGGTTCACTACAAGGGTCATGGGTGTTGAAGTGGGCGCAGGGGGGGTTGGGGCTGGATCAATGTATGATCTATTGAAAAAAACTGTTGGGGTTGAAGGGACAGGCGAGAACAAGGGCACTGAAGAGGCTTAGTGAAACTGCCGAAAAGGCATCAGGCTGGCTGTGGAACAACCGCAATGGGCAATGGAAATCGTGACAATAAACGCTGCGGTACAGAAAACACCAGGAATTTTTCTAAGTCCACAAAACGCTGAGTTTTGTGGTGTACTAGTGAGCGGGCTGTGACTGAGGGGCAACAGGCGATGTATATTATAGGAGGTGTCAGTGTCAGAATTTCAGTGGCTAGGCTCGGCGGCTTCGCGATGGTGTCTCAGTGTGTGCGACGGAACGAACGGAATAATTTGTCTTCTCTTTGTTACTTTCACAATTGCCTCCACGGCTGGCGGAGTTGTGGATTAAAGTTGCTACCATAAGTGAAATGGGTTCATTTTCGATACAAGACAACAGGAGGCTGAGACGCTTGGGAGTCATGACCCAAGTGGGCCCGCCCCCCCTTAGAGTGTAAAGGAGTATACTGGGCCGAAACACTTGTCTGATGGGGGGGACTTCTTCTGATGATCAGATTGCCTCCTGTTGTATCGCTCTGTAAAGAGTTTCCTATCATTTCAATGCTGATGGAGAGAACTTTTTGGCTAAGATCGTTACAGGTGACGAAACCTGAGCACATCATTTTGAACCTGAGACAAAAAGACAGTCAATGGAGTGGCATCATCCGCAATCACCACGAAGAAAGAAATTCAAGACAATTCCTTCAGCCGGAAAGGTCATGATCACTGTCTTTTGGGACATTGAAGGTGTGATTCTTGTGGACGTTATGCCAAGAGGAGAGACAATCAATTCGCAAGCTTACATTAAGACATTGAAAAAACTCAATCAAAGTTTTCGCAGAGTTCGGCCGCACAAGAATCCAGCAGACCTGCTTCTCCTTCACGACAATGCGCGACCTCACACAAGTCTGGCAACACGGGAAGCAATCACCAAATTGGGTTGGACTGTACTCCCCATCCACCCTATAGTCCCGATTTGGCACCCTCTGATTGTCATCTATTTGGTCCACTTAAAGATGCACTCCGTGGGACAAGGTTTGAAGATGATGAAGGAGTGATTCATGCAGCGAAGAAATGGCTAATGATCAAGACAAAATCTGGTACGGGCTAGGAATACATGCACTTGTTTCGCTCTGGCATAAAGCCGTACAAGTTGATGGGGATTATGTTGAATAATACCGATGTTTACATGACATATCCATGTATATTGTGTATACGTTTCATGCTTTTTGAATAAACAGCTCCTGAGAAAAACGATGTGGTGCATTACTTTCTGAACGCCCCTCGTATTTAATATAGGAGTTTAGTTTTACCATGAATGTATCAGGTATATTGATTATATCTTAGGGAATTAGGTATAATGATTGTATTTCCTGGTATGACTCCAACCTATATAACCACAACAATATTGTTAGGGTATATTTTACCAGCCAGTATAGCACTTATCAGAGATGGCCTGGTATATTATAGGTGGAAGGAAACGGTTGTATCATACGGTGTACAAATTATTGCATGTATTCATGTATTGAATTATCAGAAAGAATGTTTTGCAAGTAGACACCTGTCTTGTCTCGCTATTGCTAAATCATACTGAGCCATGTTGTCATTCATCCTACATGCAGACACCTGAGACACGCTCATCTCATATACACCAGAAATAGGTGGGCTTGATGACAGAAATTAGCCCCTATTTTTCCTTGTTACAGGTTTTATTCACGTCATCCAACCTGAGGTCGTATGTTCGAGTCAATCCAGCTGCCTGGAACTTCGCATGGAGCACAGTGATTGTACCGGAGCTTATATACTTAATAAATAAGGAAATTGTACTTAACGACTTGACAAGTTTATAATTGTTAAGTGAAATCTGTTTCCTTGTTTTAATATCACAGTTAGTTACACAGCGGGGTGGCATTTTATGACTGTCTCCTCTCTACTAATTTTTCGAGATAAGATCATTCACAGCCGTAACTAATTTGTGATACCAGTAGTTCTCTTATACACTGGGACTTCACCATTTTCCTGCAGAAATTCTATTTCTGTATTTTCAGTACTATACTGATCCTAGAGCCAATAAAAACCTCACGCTACAATACTGTACCCAACCATGCATGTCGTAAAAAGCGACTAAGGAGGGTTGGGCATGGGGCTGGTTACCCCATCCCGTAAAATACTTTAAACCAAAAAACTTCAACAAACATGAGCAAGTCAAATAAAGAATATAAATCATCTCAGTCGCCCAAGACAGAAGGTCCTCTGGAAAGGAGGCGCATGAAGCAACCCAGAGAAAGCCGAAAGGCGTTTTGAGTTGCCGACTAACCTCTTTTCGTCTATGAAAACCTCCAGGATTGGCACCTGGAATGTTCGCACTCTGTGAACAAGGGAAAACTGCACAGGTAGCAGCAGAAATGTAAATTACAGGATTAATATCCTGGGTCTCTGCGAGACATGGTGGAAAGGTATATAAAAGAGGAGATTGATCACAGGAGAAATGGTGTTGTCCTCAGGACATGAGGAGGAAAGAACCCACCACAGTGAAGGGGTGGCTCTAATGCTGTCTAAGGAAGCATAGAATGCACATAGAATGGGAAGCTTTGGGACCCCGAGTTATAACAGCAAGGTTTAAATCAGCCAAAAAGAAAGCAAATATAAACATCATCCAGTGTTATGCACCAACAAACGATAAAGAAGAATCTGAGAAAGAAGACTTTTACACCAGACAACAAAGTGTCTTGGACAATAAGAAAAGAAAGGACATCACAATTTTGATGGGGGACCTAAACGCGAAAATAGGAACAGACAACACCGGCTTTGAAGAAATCATGGGAAAGCATGGATTAGGTATGATGAACGAGAATGGGGAACTATTAGCCAACTTCTGTGCTTCAAATCAACTAGCTATAGGAGGAAGCATATTTCCACATAAAAGAATACATAAAGCAACATGGATATCACTAGACCACTAATTGAGAATCATATTGATTACATATGCATAAGTAAGAAGGTTAGGTCATCAATGCATGATGTAAAAGTATGTAGAGGAGCAGATGTTGTATCAGACCACCATCTTCTGTTGGCTAAAACAAAATTAAAACCCAAGAAATTTACAACAGTATATAGCTATAGACAACAGTATAATGTGAGATATCTAAGAAATCAGGAAATAAGAGAACAATTTTCAATCACAGTATCCAACAAATACCAAGTACTCCAACAGCTGGAAGATGAAACAGATACGGAAGACCACTGGCAACAAGTAAAAAATATATGGAACGAGACATGTGAAGAAGTACTGAGAAAAAGAGAACGTCAGCACAAAGCATGGTTAACAACAGAAACCATTACCAAGATAGAAGACAGGAAAAACATGAAAGCAGATTTAAACAGAAGCAAAACCAGAAGCTCCAAAGCCAAGGCTCAGGAAGTGTACATAGAACCAGCTCCAACTAATCCCCCAGACATCCAGCTAGCAGAAGAGGAGCTACAAATCAACTGTGAACGACCAAGTAGAGAAGAAATAGTAAGCCATAAAGCTTCTGAAAAATGAAAAAGTAGCTGGTCCAGATTGCATTCCAGCAGAGGTCATCAAAACAGATATCAATACCTCTACAGAGATATTATGCAAACTACTTGGCAAAGTCTGGGGGAGAGAGAAAATACCAGCAGAATGGAAGGAAGGTTATCTGGTCAAGTTGCCTAAGAAGGGAAATTTACAAGAGTGCACAAATTATAGACGAATAATGTTACTATCAATGCCAGGAAAAGTATTAAACAGAATCACCCTTGAGAGATTAAAAGAGTCCATAGACACGCAACTGATAGATGAACAAGCAGGTTTTCGACAAAACAGATCCTGTACAGACCAGATAGCGCATTGAGAATAATAGTTGAACAAAGTCTGGAATGGAATTCACCGCTATACATCGGATTCGTGGACTATGAAAAGGCATTCGACAGTGTAGACAGAGAATCGCTTTGGAAATTGATAAGACATTATGGAGTTCCCAAGAAGATCATTAACTTAATAAAGAAGAACTGTGAAGACATGACATGCAGAGTTCTTTATGAAGGACAACTTACAGAACCGTTCAAGATTAGAAGGGGGAGTGAGACAGTGATGCCTCTTGTCTCCATTTCTTTTCTCACTAGCAATAGATTGGGTTATGAAAACATCGACATTACACAACAGAAATGGAATCCAGTGGAATTGTGAACGGATTGATGACGACATTATATAAAAGATACCCTCAATTCTACCTAACATAAGAGACAACGGAGACTGATGACGTAATTCATAATTAATCTATAAAACAAAAGAAACTTAACATAGACACCAATGACAGTTATAGGAAATGATGACATAATGACGCAAACTTAACTAGTGTAGTAACGATGACATATACATAAGTGGTGCACAGATCATTGTAACCAGTGGTTTTAGCCAATAGATTCATTGGAATAAAGGACATCCGTTATGAAGACTAATGTTTAGCAGTCTTTAGCTACCGACCTTGCAACAAGATGGTCGTGATTTTGAGACAGACCGTTGTTGAAGTAGACTCAGATAGACTCAAGCTAGCTTATCCCCTGACATTGGACAGTGTATTCTTGCTTTGATGCAGAAATGGTATGAATTCGTTCGAGTTGATATATACGACAATGACAAGTAGTCATTTGTGTTGGTTGAATATTTTTAGCTGGATTCGTTCGATTTTGATATATACGCCAATGACAAACAGTCATTTGTGTTTAAGAACGAACATTGTTAGATTTAGGTTTTTGAACATATTATTTTGGAGATTAGCTCCCTAATTGTCTTCCACTCTCCCATCGTTCAAAATACACCAGCTTCTTAGTTGGTTTTGACGATGACACTTTGCACTACATAACAGATACATACGGAACTGGAATAATACCAAATACTCTTTGGTACCAGTTTCCAACGTAATATAATAGAGTAGGACATTTTAATCTGCAACCGACATTTTAATTATATGATGAAATCATCTGTGTAAATTGAAGACTTGTAAAATAAAGTTATCGTTGGAATTTCTATCGTTTCTATCACTTCCTTGCGAATTCTGTGACAAGAGACTACCGCTTTCTTCCACGGATTCTTTGCATCGAGCTAAGCTAACTTTAACTAGTTCCACAGTTTTGTTTATTCTTCTTTTTTTCGTTTCGTTGGATTATTTACTTTCTTGTTTCAGTATTTCTTTTAGATTTTACGGTTTTCTTGTATTATGTTTCTCATCATCGTATAGTTTTGTAGTACCTATATGTAATTTTTGTCTTTGTCACCTGTTTGTGGCTGACGAAGGGTAAAACCCGAAACGTCCCTTGTCTCATGTGAACTGTTATTTGTAAAACTGATTCAATACCGTTTTATTAGTTTATAAACTTGAATTTCTATCATGGATTATTTCGGACATCATTGGACCGTTGAATTTTATTAAAAGTTCTGCATTCAGTTGGATCATTTTTAATGAATAATACTACATTATATGTCACTCAAAGTCCAAGGAAACCGAATCAATAAAAACCCGGGTCCCGTAAATTATCGAAGAGAATTTATACCTCTGGTGAACCAAACCAGTATTCTCGTTTTATGACTCTTCAGAAACACATATTAAAAGGAAAAAGAGAAAAGATAAAAATATAAAATAAACTTTACCCAGTATGTAAAACGGGAACATACTTAGAGGGCAAACATGGTGCCCGTCACAGAATCTGACTAAACAGCTTGATGATCTGGATTTTGCAGATGGCTTGGCTCTTCTGTCCCATAACCATAATCAGATGCAAGAGAAAATGAAAATTCTCGATGAGAGGTCACCACAAGTGGGCCTCGTAATATAGACAAGGTTGGAGGGACAGACAGTGATATCAAAATAAGAATACAAAAAGCAAGAGGAGCTTTCATTGCATTGGGAAACATATGGAGAACAAGAGAAATCAAGTCCAACACAAAAATAAGAATCTTCAACTCAAATGTGAAGTCAGTCCTATTGTATGGCTCTGAGACATGGAGTGCAACAAAAACAACAACCAAAAAGCTAGTCTTTTATAAACGGGTGCTTGCGTAGAATAGAAGGACTGAAATGGTATGACAAAGTCACAAATGTGGAATTGATGACAAGAACCAGACAAGTGCCAGAAGAACAAGAGTTGAGAAGAAGACGCTGGCAATGGACAGGACACACATTCAGGAAACCTGCTGATAGCATTACAAGGCAGTCCTTGTTCTGGAATCCACAGGGAAAGAGTGGCAGAGGTAGACCAAAAAACACACGGAGATGAGAGCTGGAAACAGAGGTGAAAATGATGAGGAAAACATGGAAAGAACTTGAGCGGATGGCACAGGACAGGTAGACTTGGCATGTGTTTGTTGAAGGCCTATGCTCCTTGGGGAGCTAAAGGGTATTGATTGCAACCTTATCCTGTAAAACTAATTGCCATAGCACCGCTACAGGCGCATGCGAATGCTTGGTCCAAGCTTCATTGGGGGATGCTGCCGTGCTGGCTCCACGCTCCGTATGGAGTGACAAGGAGGAATGAGAAGGAGTCTAATCTGGGCAGAAATTGAAAGGACAGCAAGATCACGTGAATACACTCAGTATTACATCATAGAAATGCCGTACCAAGATCCCTACATCAGACACAGAAGAGATCACGTGAATACACTCAGTATTACATCATAGAAATGCCGTACCAAGATCCCTACATCAGACACAGAAGAGATCACGTGAATACACTCAGTATTACATCATAGAAATGCCGTACCAAGATCCCTACATCAGACACAGAAGAAATCACGTGAATACACTCAGTATTACATCATAGAAATGCCGTACCAAGATCACTACATCAGACACAGAAGAGATCACGTGAATATACTCAGTATTACATCATAGAAATGCCGTAGCAAGATAACTACATCAGACACAGAAGAGATCACGCGAATATACTCAGTATTACATCATAGAAATGCCGTACCAAGATCACTACATCAGACACAGAAGAGATCACGCGAATATACTCAGTATTACATCATAGAAATGCCGTACAAGATCACTACATCAGACACAGAAGAGATCACGCGAATATACTCAGTATTACATCATAGAAATGCCGTACCAAGATCACTACATCAGACACAGAAGAGATCACGTGAATATACTCAGTATTACATCATAGAAATGCCGTACCAAGATCACTACATCAGACACAGAAGAGATCACGCGAATATACTCAGTATTACATCATAGAAATGCCGTACCAAGATCACTACATCAGACACAGAAGAGATCACGTGAATATACTCAGTATTACATCATAGAAATGCCGTACCAAGATCACTACATCAGACACAGAAGAGATCACGTGAATATACTCAGTATTACATCATAGAAATGCCGTACCAAGATCACTACATCAGACACAGAAGCAATGTAGGTCAGGCACATGGAACCCCCAAGCTCCCAGCTCAGTATCGCCTGACCTAGTTGCCCTAAAAAGCCTGATAACACAGACGTGACTAAAATCCATAAAGCCCTCTTAAAAAACACCGACAGGTCTAAAATCCATAAAGCCCACGTTAACACAGACAGCCCGCATTGATAATAGTATTGACATTAGCCTCGTTAACTGCACCTTCATTATTAGTACGGTACAGTAGTACAGTTCTAGACTCATCTAGCTAGAAGCTCATAAAGCTAACGATAGTTCACTGTTCATTTACTCTCCTGCTCGTTACAAAACATGGATCCAGCAGAAGAGCCATTTGGCGCGAGCGTCATCTCAGCAGAGGATGCATGCCTTTATTTTTACAAGGGGATTGACATAAGTCTTGGGCCTGACCATGAAGGACATGTCACAGAGAGCTGAAATTTTGTATAGTGTTTATTCCTTTTCAATATAGCCACCGTCTGAATTGACACACTTCTGCCATCTCTGCTTGACCTTGAAAAGACCTTGGGAGTAAAACACCCTATTTTTCAAACTAAACCAGTCATCACATGCCAGTATAACTTCTTCATCACTGTCAAAATGATTTCCTTTTAGCTGTTTTTTAAGATTTGGGAATAAAAAAAGGTCTGATGGAGCCAAATCTGGAGAATATGGTGGGTGTAGAAGAATTTCAATATTCAAATCGTTGGCTGCGAGCTACACAAGCCGTGCTTTGTTAGAGGGCGCGTTGTCTTGAAGCAAAGGAAGATTTTGAGTGCGCGTTATCCCTCGTTTCCTGGTCACAACCTTTCTTAGTTTGGTGAGAAGATCTGCATAGTACTGTCCATTAACTGTGTTGCCACGAGGCAGATAATCTTTCAAAAGGACACCTTTGCCGTCCCAAAAAACAGTCAGCATCACTTTTCCTGCAGATTTCTGCGCTCTCGGCATGACAGGTGTTGGCGAGCCCGGGGTTTTCCATTGCATGATGGCAATTTTGGATTCGGGGTCATAAGTCTCATCTACTGTCACCATGGTCTCCAAAAATTTTTGACTGACACTTTTTGAGAAACTGTTGACAGCAATTTACCCTCGTTTGCTTCTGTTCACGTGTCAACAGTCGCGGAACCCAGCATGCACACACTTTTCTCATGTTCAGTCTGTAGTGTAAAATTCTATAAACTGTTCTGTCATTCAGTTTTACTGTACTAGCTATCTCCACAATTGTCATTTTTCGATTCTGGTCAATGATTTTCTTCACTCTTGTTGCATTTTCATCGCTGCACTCTGAGGCTGGTCTACCAGATCTTGGCAGATCAGCAACATTCGAGCGGCCGCACTTAAACTGTTGACACCAGTTTTTTACCGAAGTATATGAAGGACAAGAATCACGAAACACTGGTTCCATCTCCCTGTGTATTTCTGTAAGTGTTTTTCCCTGAAACATCAGAAATTTTATCACAGCTCTGGCCTCCTTCTTTTCCATTGTTTTGTCAAATCTTTGGAGCAGCATATTCGGTCAATAGGGTACATTGCGCCGTGCACCGTAGCGGGAAAACCTATTGAGGAAACAAACGCGTACTTCACACATTCAGTGCAAATATGATGAACTATAAATGTGCCAAGTTTCATCTTCCTCCTGTGACTCCTTCATGGTCAGGCCCAAGACATATGTGAATCCCCTTGTACAACATTATTTTTTACCCCTCTTACCAAACAATGCGGAGGCCTCAGTGTGAAATGGCCCGGGCCTCAGTTAAGTTCTCAGAGGGCCTGTATGGAGCCAACATTTCCGCTTGCAGGAAGATCGTGCTCCTGCGGCAGTGGTTTCTGCAGTAGTGTGTTTTATATGATGAGGTTGCCAAGCTCTTTTTAAAATAAAAATTGTGCCACGTGTTGGCGAGGCGTGCCACGTGTTGGCGAGGCATGCCCCGTGTTGGCGAGGCGTGCCACGTGTTGGCGAGGCGTGCCCCGTTCAACTTAGAAACTTGGTCCGTAGTCGCCTTTAACGACTTTCCTGCGATGGTAGTAATGTTAATCTTTCTATGTCTCCCAAGATACCCCCCGGGGGACAACATTTTCGCTGTTCTGGGGAAAGAGTAGGTGTCTCGTGCGGGAGCTGAAGGTGGGGTAACTGGGCGGCTTAACCTGGGACTAGTAGTTGTTGGGTCAAACATTTTGGGACTTTGAAGATAACAGGTGCATGAGCCTAGGTTGTGATAATGACAAGGTTACAACCATTCTGATCAAGGCCACTTGACGTACCGGCTGTGGGCTGATGGAGACTGTTTTGCTGTTATTATGGGTAGATCTATTTGATGTGATATTAGTATTATGTTGTATCTTTCGTCTGTGTGTCAATGTCTCTGTAGGTGTGTGTATGTCATCATCAATCCTGTAAGTACATCATGCGCATTCTTCTTGCTACATGCCCGTCAATATTTGTAGTATGTTATTATCAATCCCTAAGTACGCCACTCCTCCTAGTACACGGATTATCTTAGTACACGGATTATCTTAGTACACGGATTATCTTAGTACACAATTTTCGCGTTTTCTAAGTAGTGCCAGCAAAAATCTATACCGAAACTGACCCTTGCCAAAACAAAAACAAACAACAAAACTAGCATGGAACTCATTGGTACACATACCATCAAATAATGAAACTGCTGTATACAGAAAACGTTAGACTGGCATTGAAATATGGAATACCGGCCTGCACAATCCTTCAAAATTCTAATTTGACAGACCAGCCGGAACACAAAAGCAGGCAGAGAGAATCATTACTGTGGAAATGAAATTAATGGCAATAAACAAAAGGAAACCAAATAACAAAACTAAAATCCATGTATGACAAAAGAGACCACAGAGTATTACATAGACCGGAGAATTTTCTAAGGCTCACAAATCACTCAATGAATGACAGGCTGAAATAATATGGCCGGGACAGACTGTAGAGAAGCTGCTTTAAAAAGATCTCATAATCATAATGTCATTGCCAGACCTTGCACAAAGGCAGCCTTTAACGACAAACATCATTTGTCCAACAGGGAGGAGTACAAAACAGCTAAAATCGAATGAAAACTTAACAGAACTAGTGGATAAAGACAGTCAGAGTTGGTAGACAACCCACCAGAAGTGGTGAATAAAGATAGAGTTGGTTGACAACCTAACAGAAGTGGTGAATAAAGACAGACAGAGTTAGTTGACAACCTACTAGAAGTGGTGGATAAAGACAGCTAGAGTTGGTAGACAACCTACCAGAAGTGGTGGATAAAGACAGCTAGAGTTGGTAGACAACCTACCAGAAGTGGTGGATAAAGACAGCTAGAGTTGGTAGACAACCTACCAGAAGTGTGGATAAAGACAGCTAGAGTTGGTAGACAACCTACCAGAAGTGGTGGACAAAGACAGAGTTGGTAGACAACCTACCAGAAGTGGTGGATAAAGACAATCAGAGTTGGTTGACAACCTACCAGATGTGGTGGATAAAGATCGTCAGAGTTGGTAGACAACCTACCAGAAGTGGTGAATAAAGACAGTCAGAGTTGGTTGACAACCTACCAGATGTGGTGGATAAAGATCGTCAGAGTTGGTAGACAACCTACCAGAAGTGGTATATAAAGACAGTCAGAATTGGTTGACAACCTACCAGAAGTGGTGGATAAAGATAGAGTTGGTAGACAACCTACCAGAAGTAGTGGATAAAGATAGCCAGAGTTGGTAGACAACCTACCAGAAGTGGTGGATAAAGACAGCTATAGTTGGTAGACAACTTACCAGAAATGGTGGATAAAGATAGTCAGAGTTGACTGACAACCTACCAGAGGTGGTGGATAAAGACAGCTAGAGTTGGCTGACAACCTACCAGAGGTGGTGGATAAAGACAGCTTGAAATGGGAAACAACCTACCAGAAGTGGTGGATAAATATAGCCAGAGTTGGTTGACAACCTACCAGAAGTGGTGGATAAAGACAGTCAGAGTTGGCTGACAACCTACCAGAAGTGGTGGATAAAGACAGCTAGAGTTGGTAGACAACCTACCAGAAGTGGTGGATAAAGATAGCCAGAGTTGGCTGGCAACCTACCAGAAGTGGTGGAAAAAGACAGCTAGAGTTGGTAGACAACCTACCAGAAGTGGTGGATAAAGATAGCCAGAGTTGGCTGGCAACCTACCAGAAGTGGTGGATAAAGACAGCTAGAGTTGGTAGACAACCTACCAGAAATGATGGATAAAGATAGCCAGAGTTGGCTGGCAACCTACCAGAAGTGGTGGATAAAGACAGCTAGAGTTGGTAGACAACCTACCAGAAATGATGGATAAAGATAGCCAGAGTTGGCTGACAACCTACCAGAAGTGATGGATAAAGACAGCTAGAATTGGTAGACAACCTACCAGAAGTGGTGGATAAAGACAGCTAGAGTTGGTAGACAACCTACCAGAAGTGGTGGATAAAGATAGCCAGAGTTGGCTGACAACCTACCAGAAGTGGTGGATAAAGACAGCTAGAGTTGGTAGATGTAGTAAAGTAACTCCGTGTAACACCCCGCTCAAATTTCCCCGATTCAAAAATCTAGTAACGTAAATTCACCACCACTACTATATTTGAAAAATTGCCACGGGCAAGGTCAAACCTACCGCTAAAAATTGGACAAAATAATTTGAATTTTCCACCATTACAGTTAAAAATCTATAAATAAATTCCATGTTTGACCTGGGTCTCAAGGCCATCGTCAAATCAAACCGCTAACATTTAAAATAAAGAATTTGAATTTGTGACAGGGCGCCCCAATCTTGCCCTCTAAGTATGTACCCGTTTTACATACTGGGTAAAGTTTATTTTATATTTTTATCTTTTCTCTTTTTCCTTTTAATAAGTGTTTCTGAAGAGTCATAAAACGAGAGTACTGGTTTGGTTCACCAGAGGTAGAAATTCTCTTCGATATTTTACGGGACCCAGGTTTTTATTTGATTCGGTTTCCTTGGACTTTGTGTGACATATAATGTAGTACTCTTTCATCAGAGATCATCCAAACTGAATGCAGAACTAATCCATGATAGAAGTTCCAACAATAACTTTATTTTACAAGTCTTCCAATTTTCACAGACGATTTGATCATATAATTATAGTGTCGGTTGCAGATTACAATGTCCTACTCTATTATATTACGTTGGAAACTGGTACCAAAGAGTATTTGGTATTATTCCAGTTTCGTATGTAGCTGTTGTGTAATGCAGAATGTCATCGTCAAAACCAACTAAGAAGCTGGTGTATTTTGAACGATGGGAGAGTGGAAGACAATTAGGGAGCTAATCTCCAAAATAAATATGTTCCAAAAAAAACTATTCTAACAATGTTCGATCTTAAACACAAATGACTGTTTGTCATTGACATATATCAAATCGAGCGAATTCATAATATATCAAATCGAGCGAATTCATAATATATCACATCGAGCGAATTCATACCATTTCTGCGTCAAAGCAAGAAATACACTGTCCAATGTCAGGGGATAAAATAGCTTGAGTCTATCTGAGTCTACTTCAACATCGGTCTGTCTCAATATCACGACCATCTCGTTGCAAGGTCAGTAGCTAAAGACTGCTAAACATTAGTCTTCATAACGGATGTCTTTTATCCCAATGAATCTATTGGCTAAAACCACTGGTTACAATTATTTGTGCACCATTTATGTATATGTCATCGTTACTGCACTAGTAACGTTACCGTCATCTTGTCGTCATTTCCTATAACTGTCTTTTGTGTCTATGTTAAGTTTCTTTTGTTTTATAGGTTAATTATGAATTACGTCATCAGTCTCTGTTGTCTCTTATGTTAGATAGAATTGAGGGTATCTTTTATATAATGACGTCATCAATCCGTTCACATATGTCCCCATGCCATAAAAATGTATGTCTCAAGAGACATTTTCCGGTACTATCAGTCGGTCTATCTATGTAGCATCTTAATTTTAGAGTAATAATAATAATCATAAAACACTTCATATCGTGCATGTATGGGGAAAACTTAAGAGCGAATGTCTGAAAGCACATCATTGGCTGAAGTATCACATAGAACAGGTCGTAAATGTGGCAAGGACCTCTTCATTTGGTTTAAATCCTGATGAAGGACTTGTAGAAAGACAACATAGGCATCAACTGTTCGGCTTCACAACACGATGAAGAGCCCAAGGTCTCTTAAAGCTGGATCAGTTTCAGTAAGGTCTTTGAGTGATGAGTAATAACGTAGTCGTGGAGTCAGATACCTCCCTTACAAACTAGAATCTAGTTGAATCACGATGTATGAAATTTTTCGTAGCTCCGCAAAGGTTTATGTAAAGGGGAAACGCTTCTGCCAAAATGCAAGTTACAGTTTGTCAGCTAATAATGACATGAGCTGAGATAAAAGCATGCCCTTATCCACGTGGGGTGAAACATTGCGAGGAACTTGAACCATAGGTGTGAGATGTGAAGAATCATCAATAATCATGTCTACATCACACGAGAGGCGTGGAGATTTCGGTTTTCTTCTACGTTTTTTAGGTTTGACATATATTTGATCTTGCGAAAATTTCGGAAGCTTGGCAACAGGGATGGAATCGGAAAATGAAGAATCGTATCTCCGTTTATCTGCTAATTTTCGCGTTTCGTTCATGTCCATCAAGGTAGTATTCGAAGCTGTAGTCATTGAATCATTTTCTGAAACTACGGGTTTGGAGCAATCGATATCGGATGGTGTTGATAGTGTAGATTGAGGAAAATCAAGATTCATACTTGTTTCATTATGTTCGATTCTTTCATCAGCAGCAATACGTTCTTGTCTTGAAATGAGACGCTGTCTAAGTTCTTGTAGGGGAACGTTATCTTCACTTGATGACGAACTTCTACAATCTTTAGCTCTTTGAATCGCATGATCCAAACGATGTGGTACAATTTCTGACTCTGAGGAAGAATGTTCTGATGTGTCCACTGCATCCGAAGAAGATGAAGAAGAAGATGGAGGTTGGGCTAACGTAGACAAACGAGTTGGTCTCTGGAACTTCGTCTCAGGGATATCAAGCGGTCGGTGATCATCAAGTCGCATCTGATTGACGTGAGCTTTTGTAGTGGAATTGCGTTCTTCGTTCCACAAGATATAATTAGTTGGAGAAGTTTGTTCCAATATTTTGTATCCGGGTAACCATCGGTTGTCAAATTTATCCGTCCTAACATGCTTCTTATAGTATACTTGGTCACCAGGCTTGAATTCTTGCAGTGTAGAGGTTTTGTTACGGATCCTGGCTCGTTTAGCAAAAGCTTTTCGGACGTTTCTGTGAGCAATAACATGTGCCCTATGTTTTTGCTGCAAAATAATCTGTATCGGACATTCACCTGTATATTTCCTCTGGGGAAGCAAGATGTTATCCAAAGGAAAATTTGGTTCTCGGCCATAAAGTAAGTAAAAAGGCGAAAATCCTGTTGAGTCATTGATGTTCATTCTGATGGCTTCTAAGGCTTGATTTATGTATATATCCCAATATTGACTGTTACCTTCCGTAAGTTTTGCTAATATGTCATGTAGGGTAGAGTGCATCCTTTCGTTTCTTCCATTTGATTCTGGATGATAAAATGAGGTTTTCGTGTGTTTTATATTCATTTTTCTTACTGTTGAGGCAAAAGGATCTCCTATGAACTGTTTGCCATTGTCTGTTATTATTCTCTGAGGACAGCCATGTCGCGGAATGAATTGTTGTAAGAAGATGTCTGTAATGAGAGCTGAAGTAGCATTTTCTAAAGGAAAGCTCTCTGGCCACACAGAATATTGATCCACCAGGTGTAATATGTATTTGTGTCCGGACAATGTAACTGGATACGGTCCCGATATGTCTAGACTAACGACTTCCATGGGATAATGTTGATATGACATTTCCTGAATCGGTGCTCTAATCATTCTCATATTTCTGAGTTTACAAATTTTACACGTTCCTACATATTCTATGATATCTTTTATCATAGTTGGCCAATAGTATCTCTTTGTAATGACGTCGAGGGTTTTATCGCGTCCGAAGTGACCATTGTCATCGTGAAATTGTTTCAATACAGTTGGTACCAATGATGTGGGGATACATTTCTGCAGTAATCCATTTTCTCTAGGACTGACATGATATAAAATATTGTCTTCAGGTAATATCACATAGTCTCTCTTTTCTTTCGGATTGGTACGTACTTGTACTATAATCTTGGTTAATGCTTCGTCTTTCAGTTGTTCCTTCTTGAAGATTAGACTCTGTTCAAAATCTCTAGATTCATCGCCATCATCAGTTCTCGAGTTCTCCGTAGGTTGTGTTTTCTGTTCTTGACTATCAGGAGGCTCAGTGTCTTGACTATGTTGGATGAAGTCAATGGCGGAGATTTCTTTCGCATTATCATCTATTTTTCAGTTAAGTCTTGTTGTTTCAGATCGTCCACGTCTGTAGGTTCAGGATATGGTATTCTCGATAATAAATCTGCACATGTGTTTAGTCTACCAGGTAAATACTCGATCTTGGTATCGTAATTTTGCAAATTGATAGCCCATGTCTGAAGCTTTTTTGGTTGTTCTTGGGGTTAGTAAGCCAATTTACTAGAGGTTGGTGATCCGTTTTTATGATAACCGACGTTCCTCTGATATAAAAGTCAAACTTCTGCAAAGCATAATGAATTGCATAAGCTTCCTTCTCCGTTGTCGTCCATTTTCGTTGAGTTCTGCTTAAAGCATGTGAAAGAAAGGCTATCGGTTTTTCTTGAAGAATATTGGCAATCACTGGTGGTTCATTTGGTGATATTTCTTGTACCAAACAAGCTCCAATTGCAGTGTCGGAAGCATCACTATAGATGATCATGGGTTTTGTGATGTCTGGATGTGCCAGAAAAGGTATTGTGATTAGTGCTGACTTTAGGTAGTCAAATGCTTTCTGACATTTTTCTTCCCACCTGAATTTTGCATATTTCCTGGTTAAATTCAGCAAAGGTTCGGCTACTTTTGAGAAATTGATTATGTGTTTTCGATAGTAAGCACAACATCCTATGAATCCTCTCACTTGCCTTACATTCGTTGGTGGAGGTATCTTCTGTATTGCTGCAATTTTATCGTCATCTGGTCTGATTCCATTCTGATTTACTATGAAACCTAAATATTTGATCTCTTTTTGTAGAAAGCTGCATTTACTCAATTTTAACTTCACTTTGTGTAAACGTAATCTGTCGAAGACAGTCTCTACATGTTTAAGGTGATCCTCAATGGTTCCATTGGTGTGTATTAAAATATCGTCTATGTAAGCTGATGCAAATTTGTGTAACCCTTGTAAAACTTCATCCATCAAACTCATGTATGTGGCTGGACTTGTTTTTAACCCAAAAGGCATCACAGACCATGAAAAAGATCCCATGTGAGAACAGAACGTGCTTTTCTGTTTTGCATCCGCGGACATAGGAATAGCCCAAAATCCTGATCGAGCGTCTAATGAGGTGAACCAATTGGATTTCCCAAGCATCGCCAAAATGTCGTCTATGCGGGGTAGAGGATACGATATTGTTTTAGTAATTTTGTTCAATGCCCTATAGTCACAGCAAAATCGGTGAGTTCCGTCTTTCTTGGTGACTATTACTATAGGGGATGACCATGGTGAGCGGGATCTTTCAATAATACCAGCCGCTAACATTTCCTGGATAGCTTTCTCTACGATTTCTCTATTTTTTAGAGGAGTATGATATGGCCTCAGACTTATTGGTTCTTCCGATGTAGTATGTATTTCCATTGTGACGGTATTTGTTCTCTCCAACTCCATATCAGAGATTGCAAATACATCTTTATGTGTCTTTATGAAATTCTCCAGTCTATTCTGAAATTCTTCAGTAGTATGTAATTGTTCTAGTAAAACTTTCATCCTGTCTGGATTTTCATCATTGTTGTTTTTGAGAAGACTGTATTGATTTCTCGTCATTTGGTTCTGACAAGCTGGTTTTGAGGGATAATATGATTTGTTATAAAATTTGCCACTTCTTCTATTCGGCCAAGCAGAAACTGACTCCACAGTATAATATCTGCTTTTAGAGGAGCAATAGTTACTCTTCCTTCCATATGTCTCGTTTAATATGTCTCTATCTCTTTCATCAAGGTATGGATCGAAATTCGTGCATTTCTCTCTGGTGTCTGTTTCTGAAATCTCATTCGAAATACATTTTCTGTGATACTCTCTTCTCTGGGACTGGAGGGAGGAGATGGGATAGGGACGCTTCTTATTCCCCGAAGGAAATGTGTTTGGAAAGGTTTTGGATGACGTTTGAGTAGAGAGGTTCACATAATCGTCCTTGTAACTTGATAGTTTGTGGGAGATCTCATCCTTTGGTATTTGAACTTGTCCTACAATCTTTCCTCTTGGGATAGTAAGAGTGGTTCCTGAAGAGTTAACAATCATTATAGGAAAGTCTCTGTTCTTACTCACTATTACAATGCCATCTTGTATTTCCACATGTGGATCATCCGTTTCTTCATTCTCCATCTGAGATACATAGATTGTCTGTCCTATATTTACATAAGGTGAGTTTTTTTATTCGAGCCTTTGTTACAGTGATAGAACTCGGCTTCAAAGTTACTGGAGCGGCAGTTCTTATCAACGTTGCGATATGTACGTCATCTTGTAGAGGTATATAACTGCCATTTATTCTGAGCTGTTTCAAATCAAAGTATATTCTGGCATTATTCTTTCTAAGGAAGTCTCTCCCGATTATAAAATTTCTAGACAGTCCTCTCGTTATAATAAATGAGTGTTCTAGCATTTCTTCTCCCATTTTGAAATGTATATAGGCAGTTCCTAATGCTTTCAGATCCTGTCCCGTTACTGATTTCATTCTTACTGTATGTCTTGAGAACTTCGTCATGTGTTTTATCTGATGGTACAACTTCTCTCTAATCAGACTAACCGTCGCGCCAGTGTCTATGAGAGCTCTGAAGTTTTGTTTTCCTATTTTTAAAATGCAAGAACAAGGGTCTGGGATAATATTTATGTAGGCTTGATCTTCTTTTAATGTCGCTGGTTTATCAGATAGAGATCGATTCTGCAGACCATCACATCCGATCTCTGTTAATGTGACGTCCTTCCGTTTCCCATTCTCCTTGAGGTTGGTTGGGAGTCATTTCTGTTTTGATGATGTCTTCTATTATTATTTGTCTGATAGTGATTTTGATACTGATAATTTCTATGATGTATTTCTGGTCTTGAATTGTTGTCCCCAAAATGATTTCTGGGCTGTGAATTTCTGTAATTCCCTGCTACATGTTCTTGACCTGCACAGTTAAAACAGACGGTGGTTGGTTGTTGGGGTTCTACATTGTGTATTCTGTAGTCTCTTCTGTGGTTACTCTGTAGTGCTGGACTTCTCTGATTCTGGTATGAGTTATTGAATGATCTTCTGTGATGTTCTTGATTTTTGTCCCATCGATGTCTCGAATGATCAATTTCCATAGGTTGGTGCATTTGTTGATCATGTTGGGTATGTTGGTATTCATACTCTGGTAGCGGACACCTTCCAATCCGTTGTTGGAATCTTTTCTTCACATTCTCCTCATAAACAGCTAATTGTATTGAGGTAGTTATTGACTGAGGATCTTTTCTGAGTAGATGAATTTTCAGTGAATCAGAATACAGTCCGTCCACAAAAATTCCGACTAGATGTTTCTCCAGATCAGTTGTTGGAATGTTACCTCCAACAAAAGCATCTTCGGCGAGGTTTAATAGCCTATCTCCGTACATTTGAACACTTTCCTGTCGATCTTGCTTTATTCTTCTTAACATCGTCCACGCGTGCTCAGCGTCGGTAATCTCTGAGTATCTTGATACCAATATTTTCTTGAGTTCTTCAAAGGTCTCCATCGGAAATGCCTTTTCCCGCCGTCGGACAAAATCTGTGACCAGGCCCTCTGATGACAAAAAAATTATTTTCTTCTTGTCAATGTCTGTAGTTGCATCTATCAAGTAGGCGAATTTATCCACGTCAACCATCCATTGTCGAAATCTTTTCGAATCCCCATTGAACGGTGTGATAAAGTTTTTTATATTGTTAAATTTCGCATGTTGGTCAACACGTTGAAGAGTGTCAGTCATGTTACGTAATGCCATTAGGTTTGTTTCATTTGGATCCACTGGAAGTGGTATTTGATGTGCATTCATTTCTGGTTGATTTTGCTGTAGGTTCTGCATCATTAATGCCTGTTGTTGGTTATGCTGCATTTGCAAAACATCCATGTAATTATCCACGTGTGGGTTCGGTTGCGTCATTTTCTAGCAGTCCACCGAATCCTGGTTTTCGCGGCTCCAATTTACCCCTCCTATGTGACAGGGCGCCCCAATCTTGCCCTCTAAGTATGTACCCGTTTTACATACTGGGTAAAGTTTATTTTATATTTTTTATCTTTTCTCTTTTTCCTTCTAATAAGTGTTTCTGAAGAGTCATAAAACGAGAGTACTGGTTTGGTTCACCAGAGGTAGAAATTCTCTTCGATATTTTACGGGACCCAGGTTTTTATTTGATTCGGTTTCCTTGGACTTTGTGTGACATATAATGTAGTACTCTTTCATCAGAGATCATCCAAACTGAATGCAGAACTAATCCATGATAGAAGTTCCAACAATAACTTTATTTTACAAGTCTTCTAATTTTCACAGACGATTTGATCATATAATTATAGTGTCGGTTGCAGATTACAATGTCCTACTCTATTATATTACGTTGGAAACTGGTACCAAAGAGTATTTGGTATTATTCCAGTTTCGTATGTAGCTGTTGTGTAATGCAGAATGTCATCGTCAAAACCAACTAAGAAGCTGGTGTATTTTGAACGATGGGAGAGTGGAAGACAATTAGGGAGCTAATCTCCAAAATAAATATGTTCCAAAAAAAACTATTCTAACAATGTTCGATCTTAAACACAAATGGCTGTTTGTCATTGACATATATCAAATCGAGCGAATTCATAATATATCAAATCGAGCGAATTCATAATATATCACATCGAGCGAATTCATACCATTTCTGCGTCAAAGCAAGAAATACACTGTCCAATGTCAGGGGATAAAATAGCTTGAGTCTATCTGAGTCTACTTCAACATCGGTCTGTCTCAATATCACGACCATCTCGTTGCAAGGTCAGTAGCTAAAGACTGCTAAACATTAGTCTTCATAACGGATGTCTTTTATCCCAATGAATCTATTGGCTAAAACCACTGGTTACAATTATTTGTGCACCATTTATGTATATGTCATCGTTACTGCACTAGTAACGTTACCGTCATCTTGTCGTCATTTCCTATAACTGTCTTTTGTGTCTATGTTAAGTTTCTTTTGTTTTATAGGTTAATTATGAATTACGTCATCAGTCTCTGTTGTCTCTTATGTTAGATAGAATTGAGGGTATCTTTTATATAATGACGTCATCAATCCGTTCACAAATTTTCTAACGCCAAGCGTAAAAATACCACCCCCCCCCCCCCTTCCCCCAAACACACACGCACACGCTCGACCCTTCCCAATATTTATGACGAAAGCCGTAAAGCTTGGCAACGAACCATCTTGTTACCTCGTTTTATAGGGGAGAGAGATGGTGGATTACAATGGAAATCAAGCCTAACGTGTGCGTTTGAAAAGAAACTTAGATAATTTATTTCTTTATTTAAAAAACGGGGATAAATGGGTAAACGAAACCTATATAGGAAGATAGAGGACAGTTGTCCTTTTAATAATCACTTTTAATATTAAAAATTGACCCATTAATAACCAAGATATTGTATAAATAAAAATTGAGACAGACGAACAAACCCACTTATAAACTGCTCAATTTGGTTATGTGAGAAAAGTTGGAAATTTCTTGACACGCGTTCTGATTGGTTAAGGCGTAGAGTAGCTTGGGGCAATAAAATTAACATTTCGCTGGCAACAACCGCCATTTGAAATTAAAACTATCTAAAGCTGACATCAGAGGGAGAGCCTGTGTGACCAAAGCTTTCACCGTCTGGACACTTAAAGCAGTGGTAGAACCCATTAACTGCGAAAGTCAAGCTTATGATATGTGATATTCTTGTTTGAGGGTAAGGCACAATAAGTAATTGTATTGCTTTAATTAACATGCAGGCCACAATTTGTGTTACGATAGCCAAAATAGGAATGCAGTCTTTCGGAGTGAAAGAAAGGCATAAAATATTTGCTAGTGGCTTCCAAATTTTGCGCATGCCAATGCAGTAACCCAGAAGGGATATTGGCTTTTGCAGTGCCATAAATGTTTAAATATTATGTAAAATCATGTAGAGAATGTTAGAAAGAATTTATCCACAGGTTTCAGTGCTAGGTTAAGCACACCCTATCTATTGTATGAACGACAAGCCCTGTATAGGATGTTGTAAAGAGATATTAAGGGATCACAAGCTATGTATTGTACACCCTTATCTATTGTATGGAAGAGACTTCTTGGAGGAGGAAACAAGAGCTATGTACTATCACTGAAGAAGAATGTTTACACAGCAGTGGTGTTAAATAATGGCAGATACAGATTGGTGCAATGATCAGTACACATAGCTGATCAGGGTGAGTTGTCACCGTCTTTGTGTGTGGAATTAAATCTTAGATGAGATCTATATAGGAAGGGCATTTTCCTATCATTACAGGCCATATACCAGCATACCTATTGGTGGCAGGAAACCGGGTGAGGGAAGAAAGTTTGGGAGGAACGCTCAGCCTTGTTGCCGCAGCTACCCCATTTCTTCAGCTCTAAAACCAGTTGAATGCATATGAGAACCCAAGGGCCAACAGTTGTCACCAGTTTTATAAGTTAAGTCCGTTAGACCGGCACTGACAGTGTGTGGCCGTGGATCGTATTAGAAGGTTCGGACCACTGCCCTTTCAGTAGATAGTATGTAGTAAGGTAAATGTGACAAACTTCCTTCTCTCAGACTGACAAAAATATTTTCTCATACTCCCTGTTGATTCAAACGAATTCACCTGTGTAATAGCAGTGAAGATGTCAAAGGTCGAACTTTATTAACAAGGTTAGCAGCCTTTCATAACAACAGCTTCTTCAGCAACAAAAGTATTCAATATTCAAAACTGCAAATTTCTTGTCTTCTTACTACTGGCTTATTTCAGCTATCACAATGTCATTTTAATTCTTCAGGTAGAAAACTTCTTGTCTCTCTTCCGTGCTGACCGTCTTTTTTTATGTTTTTCTTTTCATATGTCTCTTGGTATATCTCACTGAGAGATAACTGGCCTTACCGCCAGGGCTGTCACTTTGCCAAGATTTCGTCTATTATTCTTCTCTGCTCAGACCTGGTCTGCTGAGCTACACATGCTACTGATAGATCAAAATGTTCAACATACCTTGTTTTGTTTTCAATCGAAATACACCTTTTCTTTCACAACTATCTTGTCCTCAGAATAAATACTATCACCACCAAAATACTGACGTACACAAATTTATGATCAGTAATGTACTGAGCGTTTTTCTATCTCTCTTTTATTCACAGCACATGTTGCTGATCACCTATGCTGAGTATGTTTTTCTCACACAAATCTTACACTGAGCGCGTTTTGCAAAATCTAACTTTAACACTTGCGAGAAAACCCCTTTCTCTTCTTACGCCCAGCGCGTCTCAATCTCAACTGCCAAAATCCCGTTCTAACATATCTTCATCCCCCCTCCCCCCCAACTGTGTTCACGCATCTCGACTTTCCCGTGCATACTTTTTCTCTCAACTCACTTAAAACCCGCAAGAGACCCAATCCTACATTATCTCCCTTTGCTGTTTTTATCTGAACACCCTACCCTCTTCTTTAAAAGCTTACTACAAAATCATATATGCTAAGTTATTAAACCATAACTGATAACCCACTACATCTGCTTAACCCAAATCTAACACTTTATCCACCAACCGAAATATGTGGACTTTCTTCCCTTTTCTCAAAGCATCCCTTCACTCATTTTATCTCCCTTCAACTAAGACAAATAGTCTATATCTACACCTATTCATATTTCTCAAACCATTTTTCTACACTCTTTCACACTGCTAAAACCAAACCACCGTTCACAAGTGTAACATCAATTATTCCACCACAACCATAAGCATAATAATAAATAATAAACTCACCTTGAGATGATGATGAAGACAATCTGTCCAACATATTAACAGTGATACGTACAAGCAGATAGACAGATCAGTGGGTAGAACTCTTACAGTGATCTTTATTCATAGAAACAAGATACTTGGACAGAGTTCCAGTTATTTATTTTTAAATAGTGTATATAAACAAATTTATTGAGTTTGACAATCCATGTCCTAGAAAAATTGAAGTACAGGGAAATTAAATTGTAATATAATTACCTAAACTTTAACAAAAGTCTTACTCACTTTAATATTATTGGGTTACAGTTCTGTTTACATTTTATTTCGTCCTTATATTAAATACATTACCCTAGACACACTCAGCCACACAACATCACAGAGCCTATTTTACACAGATTGAGATCTGAGAGGTGGCGGATAGGGACTCTTAACAATTAGACTCAGGGAACTTACACAGCTTGACCTCACTCTGTTTATCCCTAATTAATAACACCAGTAACCTCATTTACCACAGTAGACAAACTATCAGAAGTGGTGGATACAGACAGTTAGAGTTGGTAGACAACCTACCAAAAGTGGTGGATAAAGATAGCCAGAGTTGGCTGACAACCTACCATAAGTTGTGAATAAAGACAGTCAGAGTTGGTAGACAACCTACCAGAAGTGGTGGATAAAGATAGTCAGAGTTGGTAGACAAAATACCAGAAGTGGTGAATAAAGATAGTCAGAGTTGGTTGACACCCTATCAGAAGTGGTGGAAAAAGATAGTCAGAGTTAGTAGACAACCTACCAGAAGTGGTGGATAAAGATAGAGTTGGTAGAAAACCTACCAGAAGTGGTGGATAAAGATAGCTAGAGTTGGTAGACAACCTACCAGAAGTGGTGGATAAAGCTAGTCAGAGTTGGTAGACAACCTACCAGAAGTGGTGAATAAAGATAGAGTTGGTAGACAATCTACCTGAAGTGGTGAATAAAGATAGAGTTGGTTGACAACCTACCAGAAATGGTGGATAAAGATAGTCAGAGTTGGTTGACAACCTACCAGAAGTGGTGGATAAAGACAGCCAGAGTTGGCTGACAACCTACCTGAAGTGGTGGATAAAGACAGCCAGAGTTGACTGACAACTTACCTGAAGTGGTTGATAAAGACAGCCAGAGTTGGCTGACAACCTACCTGAAGTGGTTGATAAAGACAGCCAGAGTTGGCTGACAACCTACCTGAAGTGGTGGATAAAGATAGAGTTGGTAGACAATCTACCTGAAGTGGTGAATAAAGACAGTCAGAGTTGGTTGACAACCTACCTGAAGTGGTGGATAAAGACAGCCAGAGTTGGTAGTCAACCTACCAGAAGTGGTGGATAAAGACAGCTAGAGTTGACTGACAACCTACCAGAAGTGGTGGATAAAGACAGCTAGAGTTGGTAGACAACCTCCCAGAAGTGGTGGATAAAGACAGCCAGAGTTGGCTGACAACCTACAAGAAATGGTGGATAAAGACAGCCAGAGTTGGCTGACAACCTACCAGAAGTGGTGGATAAAGATAGCCAAAGTTGGCTGACAACCTACCAGAAGTGGTGGATAAAGACAGCTAGAGTTGGTAGACAACCTACCAGAAATGGTGGATAAAGATAGCCAGAGTTGGCTGGCAACTTACCAGAAGTGGTGGATAAAGATAGCTAGAGTTGGTAGACAACCTACCAGAAGTGGTGGATAAAGCTAGTCAGAGTTGGTAGACAACCTACCAGAAGTGGTGAATAAAGATAGATTTGGTAGACAATCTACCAGAAGTGGTGAATAAAGATAGAGTTGGTTGACAACCTACCAGAAATGGTGGATAAAGATAGCCAGAGTTGGTAGACAACCTACCAGAAGTGGTGGATAAAGATAGTCAGAGTTGGTAGACAAAATACCAGAAGTGGTGGATAAAGATAGCCAGAGTTGGCTGACAACCTACCAGAAGTGGTGAATAAAGACAGTCAGAGTTGGTAGACAACCTACCAGAAGTGGTGGATAAAGATAGCCAGAGTTGGTAGACAAAATACCAGAAGTGGTGAATAAAGATAGTCAGAGTTGGTTGACACCCTATCAGAAGTGGTGGAAAAAGATAGTCAGAGATAGTAGACAACCTACCAGAAGTGGTGGATAAAGATAGTCAGAGTTGGTAGACAACCTACCAGAAGTGGTGGATAAAGATAGCCAGAGTTGGTAGACAACCTACCAGAAGTGGTGGATAAAGCTAGTCAGAGTTGGTAGACAACCTACCAGAAGTGGTGAATAAAGATAGAGTTGGTAGACAATCTACCAGAAGTCGTGAATAAAGATAGAGTTGGTTGACAACCTACCAGAAATGGTGGATAAAGATAGTCAGAGTTGGTTGACAACCTACCAGAAGTGGTGGATAAAGACAGCCAGAGTTGGCTGACAACCTACCTGAAGTGGTGGATAAAGACAGCCAGAGTTGACTGACAACCTACCTGAAGTGGTTGATAAAGACAGCCAGAGTTGGCTGACAACCTACCTGAAGTGGTTGATAAAGACAGCCAGAGTTGGCTGACAACCTACCTGAAGTGGTGGATAAAGATAGAGTTGGTAGACAACCTACCTGAAGTGGTGAATAAAGACAGTCAGAGTTGGTTGACAACCTACCTGAAGTGGTGGATAAAGACAGCCAGAGTTGGTAGACAACCTACCAGAAGTGGTGGATAAAGACAGCTAGAGTTGGCTGACAACCTACCAGAAGTGGTGGATAAAGACAGCTAGAGTTGGTAGACAACCTACCAGAAGTGGTGGATAAAGACAGCCAGAGTTAGCTGACAACCTACAAGAAGTGGTGGATAAAGACAGCCAGAGTTGGCTGACAACCTACCAGAAGTGGTGGATAAAGATAGCCAAAGTTGGCTGACAACCTACCAGAAGTGGTGGATAAAGACAGCTAGAGTTGGTAGACAACCTACCAGAAGTGGTGGATAAAGATAGCCAGAGTTGGCTGGCAACTTACCAGAAGTGGTGGATAAAGATAGCTAGAGTTGGTAGACAACCTACCAGAAATGGTGGATAAAGATAGTCAGAGTTGGTTGACAACCTACCAGAAGTGGTGGATAAAGACAGCCAGAGTTGGCTGACAACCTACCTGAAGTGGTGGATAAAGACAGCCAGAGTTGACTGACAACCTACCTGAAGTGGTGAATAAAGATAGAGTTGGGCCGTGGTAGTTTATGGTTCGATCCCCAGATGAAGTGGGATTTTTTTAGGCCGCAAACGGCTCCTGGGTCGACCCAGCCCCAAATGGGTACCAGAGCAACTCTGGGAAGGTTAAGGCGGCCGGCGTGATGCTGACCACATCACCCCTAGTGTGCCGACGGTCAAGAAAATATGGGCCTAACACCATATTCCCAATAGACCTCAATGGGCGTGTAACGGGATCCTTTACCCTCCCTACCTGAAGTGGTGAATAAAGACAGTCAGAGTTGGTTGACAACCTACCGGAAGTGGTGAATAAAGACAGTCAGAGTTGGTTGACAACCTCCTAGAAGTGGTGGATAAAGATAGTGAGAATAGGTAGACAACCTACAAGAAGTGGTGGATAAAGACAGTCAGATGGATACAGAAAGAAAGCATACGGCTAAAGATGTCCATTAAGAATACACACAAGCACAACACTGACACACACAAACACGCACGATCACGCACATACATACATATCTGGAGTCATCCTTATGTGACTGTGACGGTATTGCCTCCCCTGCTTTGCAGCAGTGGTCCAACAGTGGCCAAATGAGTATCTAATTTGGGCTTCAAAGGTGTCTACCTTCGCACAAGATTACTCTTGGCAGATATGTAGATAGAAGGTTAATGACGCTTCTACCACAAGATTTTCAAATAAGCGAAAACAATGCTGCATTTGGCTGAGCACGTTAATTCTAGAATCTGCCGACAACTTTTGTGAAATATAAAGCAATGGTTTATGTTAGCTCGTTTAAGCCCCCACCTCTGATTAACTCAAGGCAATTCTTAATATTCTGGTATAGCTCAATTTAGAGTGTGTTTAGTACAATGACAGAGACAAACATACAGTACATTTAGAAATGATTAAATCGAAGTTAAATTTGTATAATTACAAATAACACAATTTAATTATCACTTTAGGTTAAACAGTTAAAAATTTTAAATAGTTATGGATCAAGAAAAAGTTATCATCACGGTTGTGACGGGGTGTCAATTGTAAAAAAGAGAAGTTCAATTGGCAGCATATAGATTGAACTTAGCTGCCAATGACGGTTCTACTCCTTCTGATGGGTTGGTTCTTGTTACACTGCTCACGCTCGTCGCTGGTCAAGGTTAAAGGCGCCGCACGTTCCCATAACGTCAAAGAGTAACGGCCAAGCTGGTCCTGCGTCTGTCTATAAGACCCTTTTATGATGGCGTCTCGCACAACGTCAGTCCACTTCTACCTTCACTTGGTTCCAGAGATAGTACTTTCTGCTGGTACCACCAATAAGCTAATCTTGGCTCACAGACGCTTTTGCTCAGATGAATAAGTAAAGGCACTGGGTTAGGCCTCTTACACGTGTACTTGGGGTCGTTAATTTAGCACTAAAACTCCCTCTTTGACTTTGTGTATTAAGTTTCCTCAGAGTCCGGTTCCTTAAAAAAATGGATTTCCTGGGCTGTATTATGTCTTAAAAGGTGTGATAAACGAGCGCCATGGCCTTATCACTCTACCATTTCCTACATCTTTCTTATTTTATTTTCTCAAACATTGTGCTCTTTCATCCCATATTTGCTATTTCATCGTCCTTGATTACTCGCGACTGGTATCTAGAGAACCACATTTGTTCTTTCATCGGTGGTAAAAGAAATTCTTTTGATTGAGTCCCCCACCTGGCATTATATTTTGAAGTCCACATTACCTCGTGATAAATTTGGTGAAACACATCTGGTTTCATCAAAATCAGACACCTGGGCATGGTACAATTTCTGTGGACTATTGTTAACTTTGAAGCGAACGCGGCTGAAACAAAAGATTAGTCTCTTTATTGCTCGGCAGCTGTCCATACAAGCGACGGGTCACCACATTGGGAGAAATGCGCTGCAGCGGCCACATTACACAAAAGTTGAATATGTCCGGAGACGCCCAGCTTGGCCAGGTGAAGAAGTCTTCTCATGCTGTTTAAACAAACCGCTATGTAAGACAATAGGCGGTGCCACAAAGGGACTTGTTAGCATGCTGGCGACAATGGACAGCGAGTTTTGTGACAGTTAGAGGACAGGTGAGTTTGTCCAGTTGGCCAATCAGCAAACACCGTGCAGTCTGAGAAAGACTGATAGGCAACGCAAATGAAAGTTGGTGGCGGATTGCCCAACCCATTTCAGCCTGTGACACGCGCTGACAGGGGAGCAACCAGATGGCCTCTTAGCTATTGGGGAGAGGCGGAGTTTCACGTCACAGGCAAGATTTGGGAACATATGGGCATCTTAGGAATATATGTACCGCGCAGTTCGTTTGATTAGATGAGTCCAGTTTTTTTCAACATTGTGGTGTAGAGAGAGATCTTTAAGCATAGCCTGCAATTAATTCAGTGTGGATAAAATATTTCATACCTGTGGTGTATTGTGTTCTTAAAGGATTTTGCGATGGGAAAAGAAGGTTAGTAGATCGTACGCAGATTATTAATACTTTTTTCATATTCTTTATTCATTTTAACCTCAAAGCTAAATGTGCGAAAGATAGTTTTTCAATTAATTCTTTTCATAAATGATTAATAACATCAGAAGATTTCCCTCCAAGATGATAGGCTGATAGGAAGTAATTAATAGTACATACTTCACCTTCATCTAGCTAGTTAAATCATCATCACAGTCTTCCATGCGCACATACTCTCATTTAACATAATTAGAATCGAACTCATAGAGATCAATAGTGAGAAGTAGAATAAAAATGAAAGTCAACCAGTGATATTAAGTGTGACAACTTACGAAGACTTTTGTGTGTCTTCAGTGCATCAGAATCTGAGCCTACACGCGAAGTGTCTAACGTCTAACCAGAAAAAAATTATCAAAACGGACATTTGTCTAGCGGAGTTCGCCATAGGACATCCTTCATTCCCTTCTCGCTCACTATTAAGACGGTGGACGCAGCATTTTTCGTCATCTTATACCACGTGCGCACACGTTCAATACTATTTAAAGCAAGTTCAAGTCCATCAAAAGCTATTACATGAGTCAATCTAAAGCTCACAGTTGATTACTTATCCAAATATCAACTTAAGATCCATCGGAAGTCAAGCAAAAGAGCACTAAAGTTGAATCTCATATTTATACAAAGTGCAACACACTCTTAAGCGCATTCTATGAAGCAGACTCCATAGTCAAATCCAGTGCAGCTTACTCCAAGTATATTTCATGAATCACGAGTACATACTCAAGTTAATGAGTCTACATAGCAAGAACTTTTCGTGAAGATATCCAGTCTGGCCAGTACCCTCCGGAGATTAGACAACAGACATTTTCATACGACTGTTAACTGTTGATCAACGCTACTGAGAGATACTCAAACAGTGAAGGATTGTATATCGTCAACGTTCTCAGTACAACAAAAGTTGTCATCAGAACGTCCTCGACTTAGAGATACCCCACTCGACATAACATATAACAACTTGGGACATTCTATGCATACATGTGAATCATCCTATCCAGATTAAGCATTTATAGACACATGGACTGTGTAGATTACCCATCATTTTTGTAACACGTATCATATCACATCATCATCATTTCGCTTGACACAAGTTCATTCTTCTAGTTAATTAACTACAATACTAATATCTCATCTGTGTGTTTTGTGTGAATCGTCTTGTACAATCATCACTTTCTAATCACTACTAACCCTATATGTGTAGATATTTAATTAATAAACCCACTAATCGTTTGATCATTATCTAGTTTGTTAGTGTATCACTCGTGCTGTCGGTGTTAAATATTTACATATAGGTAACTTTCTACACTCAGATGAGGTTTGGGGCTTTTTCTGTTACGGGATCTAAGGGCAGAAGCTAAGGTCGTGGGGAAACAGAACTCTTTCCATAATTAACTAGAAAACACTGTCCAGTGGAAAGCATTCGCATTCCCTTCTTCTTGTCCCAATCTTGAATAGGTCTTTACTATTTCTTAACAATCCAATTTCTGGAGACCTTGTACCTAATATCTCATACGCTATTCCTGGCGAAAACTACTGTCGTAGTTGCCCCAATAAGCACCACACGACACAACTTCTTCTTCTTTGATCCTTAGCCGCCGACCGTCAAAGCAGTCAGTGGCCATCACGCCTAGTGGCGTCTTGTAGGGCAACAACAAATTTATTCCACTTTGCTCGGTCGGCGGTCATCCTTCGTACAGTGTCCCAACTCTGGTTCACTCTTTGCATCTCAGCTTCCACAGTCCTCCGCCAGGTTGTTTTTGGTCGGCCTCTCTTTCGTTTTCCTTCAGGGGTCCAAAGCATAGCTGTTCTTGTGATGGCATCGGGTTCTCTTCTGAGGACATGGCCAACCCAGCTTCAGCGTCTGCTAGCTATGATGGTGTGCATGTCCTATTGCTTGCTCCGAGTAAGCAGATCTTGGTTGATGATGGTATTCGGCCAAAAGATTCAGTGAATTTTTCTTAGGCATGTTGTGTGAAAAGAGGACAATTTCGACATTTCCTTCTCTGTAACTCTCCAGCATTCCGCACCATAGAGCAGCACAGAAAGCACACAGCTCTGATATAATCTTAATTTTGTGCATGTTCTGTATTGAGAGGACTTCCAGATGTTGTTTAGGCTAAACAAGGCTGTTCTTGCCTTATTCGTTCTGATGTTGATGTCTTTGCCTGCCCCGCCGTCTGGTGTTACTATGCATCCTAGGTATGTGAAGGTGTCTGTCTGTACCAGTTGCTGATTCCTTACTGATATGGGCTCAGGGTTGCTCACATTGAGCGTCATGACCTCTGACTTCTTTAAATTGATGTTCAAGCCCACCTGCTGGCTATACTTATTAAGTCTATCCGTTTTTTTCCTGGATGTGTTTATGTGAATGTGCTAGTAGTGCAATGTCATCTGCATATTCCAGATCTTCCAATGTAGAAAATGTAGTCCATCTTATTCCTCTTGGAATGCTCTCTGTTGTCTGGCGCATCACCCAATCTATGACTGTTAAAAATAGAGTGGTTGATAAGGGGCATCCCTGTCGTACTCCTGTCTTCACCTCAAAGGTTAGGTTGCTCTGCCCAACACTACAGGTAAAGTAAGTTGGCACAGAGGCTTTTTATGATTGACACTATGCAGCTTGGAATTCCATAAGCCCTCAGTATTTTCCATAAGCTGTCCCTATGTACGCTGTCAAAAGCCTTTTCAAAATTAACGAAATTAATGTACAGCTGTCTTTGCCATTCTGAGCACTGCTGTATAATGTTCCTGAGAGTGAATATATGATCTACACATCTTTTGTTCTTTCTAAATCCTGCTTGTTCTTTCCTCAGTTTGTGGTCTACTGCTTTTGAAATTCTCTGTATAATTATCCTACCTAGTATTTTGCTGGGAACTGAGAGAAGAGTGATTCCTCTCCAATTATTGCAGTCTGCAAGATCTCCCTTTTTGAGCAATTTGACAATTATTCCTTTGTTCCACTCTGATGGTGTTGCCCCTGTTTTCCAGACTTGTGCAAATAGTGGCTCTAATGGTTCTGCTGCTAGCTCAGGGTCTGTCTTAAATAGCTCTGCATTTAAGTTATCATGACCAGGAGCTTTTCCGTTCTTTAACCCTTTGATTGCTGTGATGATTTCTTCTTTTCGTGGAATGTCTGTATTTACATCTAGATCGTTTTCAGCCTCAGGAACATTCAATTGTGTCTCTGGTGGTTCCTTGTTCAGAGTTTCTCTGAAGTGCTCTGCCCATCTTGTTTCCTGTCCCTCTGCTGTCGTGATGAGATTTCCTTGCTTATCTCATACTAATGTAATATTGTTTGCACCTCGTTTTCCGCTGATGAATTTAGTTATTTTGTATACTGTGCTTTGTTCATTTCTCAGTGCTGCCTCTTCTGCCTGTCTTGCAAGATCGTCTAGGAAATTCCTTTTGTTGGCTCGGGTTTGGCGTTCAACTTCCTTGTCCAGCTGTCTGTACTGTTCGCTATATAGTTGCTTTAAACCTGGGGGACTTTGCTTCTGTTTTCTTTTCATTTCCTTTCTCAGTGTTATGATGTTTAATGTTTCTGGTGTTATCCAGTCTTGCTTCTTCCTTTCCTGGAATCCCAAGCATGATTTGCTGCTTTCCTTATATATTGTTGAAATGGTGTTGAATTTCTGGTCTATATCATCAGTCAATGTCTTTTCCTGACTTTTGGCAAATTGATATCATTTCTTTATGTCAGCCGCAAAAGCTTTTCTGATAAGGGGGTCCTTCAATTTGCTGATGTCAAACCTTTTCTGTGTAGTTACAGTTGGTCCAGCCCTTCTTAATTTCACTTTCAGTTTTGCTACTACTAAATGGTGATCACTTCCCACATCTGCACCTCTTCTTACCTTTGCATCTTGTAATGCATGTCTCCATCTACCGTTAATCACGATGTGGTCTATCTGGTTTCTGTCCCGACCATTTGGTGAATTTCTTTATGTGGGAAAAGTGTTCCTCCAATGACCAGGTTGTTAATACTACAGAAACTTATTAATTTATCCCCATTTTCGTTTGCTGTTCCGCTGCCGCATTTCCCCATTACTCTTTCATTATATGTATTGTGTGTACCAGCTTTCGCATTGAGGTCTCCAATTATTATAATAAGATCATATCTAGGTGTGTCTTCCATTTCTTTCTGCAGTTGTTGATATAATTCATCCCTGACCTCTTCATCGCTGTCATTCATTGGTGCGTAGCATTGTATTATTGTAGTATTGGTGAATCTACCTCTCAATCTTAATCTTATCAGTCTGTTGTTGATGGGTTTCCATTCCAGTAATGTCCTTTCTATTCCTTTCTGTAGAATAATGGCTACACCTTCATTGTGCTGTCCATCCTCTCTTCCATAGTAAAGTACCGTTTCTCCTGTTGCTGTTTTAACTTTTCCTGTCCCTGTCCATCTGATCTCGCTTATCCCTAGAATGTGTAACCTATAGTTTCTCATTTCTGCCGTGACCTGTTTTAGTTTACCCGTCTCATTCATTGTTCTGACATTCCAAAATCCTATTCTTGTATCATGTTTTGCGGTCAGGACGTCCGTTCTCATGTCAGTGGCTTCCTTTCGGCTTTCACCACTGACAGTCATACGAGCCTCAGACTCGGAATGTCCGTCCCGCAGCAAAGTTTGTTTATTCGTTGTTGTTTCCGTAACTTCAATTTTATTTTTACATAGACAGGGGTGTCAGCTCTATGCTAAAACCCCCAACCTGGAGGACCAGGGTGTCTGCTTTAGTCTGACCCCTGCCCGCGCAAACCTGTCCAGCTTGGTAGAACCTTCCAGGAGTAAAACTCCCGCTGGCATAGCTCTGGGGGTAATCAGGGTACGCAAGCCGCCATACCTCGACAAGGTATTGACACCGGTGATGGCACACACGACACAAGGTGTTCCAATAAATGTCCGGTCTGATAAAAGGAAATCCTGAATTTTCTTCTGGGGAGTCTGGTTGTTCTTGGCAAGCGATTCCTCAGAGTAAATTTTCACAATGAAGGAACACTGAACAAACGCCAGGTTTTATTCACGGTCCTACCCCGTTGTTTCTCATTAATTATTTATTATGATTTTAACTAGTCAGTGCTTTGTGTTTCAGGTTAGCAATTGAGCACTGGCTGGGTGTTTTGTTTCGTTGGTTTACTTTATAACGTTTGCTTTATAAGCTTGTTGTCGCTGATAGGGTTGTGTGAATAAATACAGCCACTGCCTTAGAATCAAGAGTTTTATTGTTGTTCGGGTCGGTGCGAGTGTGCAAGAAAGTGATCACATATCACAACAGCATCATCACTTCTCGCCCACCCTACCACAATTGGCGTCGTCGGCAGGATAGGCAGACAGTGATCACATATCACAATAGCATCATCATCTGTCGCCCACCATATATATATATATATATATATATATATATATATATATATATATATATATGATATATATATATATATATATATAATATATATATATATAATATATATATATATATATATACAGGGTGTTTTATAAAGTCGCTGTGCAGTGAAATTTACGCCCGGGAGAGACTACGTCACCAGAAATGTGGTTTTCAATTGGGGCTTGTTGTGTAATGCTGCATACGGGATTGTGGAACACAGCATTGGAACACAGAATATCATGACGTAAATTTGCATCATTCGTAACGTAATTTCTAAAATATTTTTAAAGTTCACTGCACAGCGACTTTATAAACACCCTGTATATATATATATATATACTTGTATATATACATACACACACACATATATACATACATACATACCAGCATCTTTATTCTCCATAAAATATAGTGACATGTAATGGTGTGCTGTATTAAATACATCAGTGGTGTGATATACAAAATACAGCATACTATGTAGGATATCAGAAATAACAGCTGTGTGAAAAATGTCTTCGATACATTAATATGGGTGTTTCTTACATCGAAGCTTCCATATCCGGTACGACCCTATAACTTACACATTAGCGCACACATGTTGACCAGTAACAAGAGCTTTAAAAAATGTAGCAGGAGGCAAACACATTAACCAGACAGGACCATCCATGTCTCAGTGGCTACTGGATCATTTTAACAGAACTTCAGAGCTGAGGAACACACACTTAAAAACAGCTGCAATAAAGTGGGAACATGCTAGAGTCAAGACAATGTTCCTCACAGATTCCCTGTCAGTCATAACTGTCTTAATGAACCATAAAAACAATGACCTAGGCAGCTTGTCAGAAACACTAATGGAAACCAGCTATAAATTATGTCTGCCTGCCTTTTTCTTCATTGCTCTGTCTCGCTGATCTATTATCTGTATTTACTTGACAATATTACTTAACAATATTTAATCGTGAATGTATTCGATATCGTTTACTCTAAGCAAGAATATTACTGCCATGTGGTGTTGTTACAGACTGGTTTAGGTAAACTTCTTGATTATTGATGTTAAATGTTGTTGTTGAATGTTGCAGAATGGCACTACTCTACCCTACCACATACTGCATCTTTACTACAGTTTACTAAATGTAGGCCACTTCGAGGGACAAGCTACCGCTCGAGATGTTACATTCGAAGGGCAAGTTAGCAAGCACGTGATCTAGTGGTGTACTCACTTGACTCCAGGTTCTAGGGTAAAGGTTACTGGTAATGATGGTTATCACGGGATTTGCCTCCTTTTTGCTCTGCAGTAGCTGTCCACGTGGCCAAAACTCAAGAGTATCTATAGTGGGTCATCAAAGGTGTCTACCTTCGCATACAATTACTCTTGGCAGACTTGCAGATAGAAGGATAATGACGCTTCTATGTCAAGGTAGTTGTCACAGGATAATTCAGAAGTCAAGAACAATGCTGCATAGGGCAGAGCACTATTAACTTATATCTGATTCGGCACATTTTGTGAAGTTTTAAGCAATGGTTTGGCTTAATTATTCTCCCTGAGTATACACAGTATAACTCAAAGAATATGATTAGAAATCACCGTTATTCTTCGGTTACTCTAATGGGGAAAATGTGTCTGGACAGCGCGAAGGCAATGGCTTGCCTGAATTACAATTAACAAGGTACATATATCTCACAAAATGATACTATACACTTTAGGCACATGTGATGTAATCATCCATTCTCACTGCTCCATTGAGGAGTCTGGAGTCAACTCTGCTGTCGGTTTTTTGTACGACTAGCAAGAAGCAATCACCAAGTGCTTGCTGTAGTGGTTTATGAATATACTATCTTCATATGTTGAGGTTGACAGCATCCAATGATTGGTATAACCACTTAGCAAGTACAGACATGTCACAATTCACATTTTAAACTATATCTTCACAACTTACCCCAATGGGATATACAATCTCCTCACACAGATGTAAGAACACAGCACTTTGATTAGATGCTTCGAACACTGGTCTGGGAAATTTTATTATTCCTCTTATGACTTGATTCTGATTCCTTAAGTATCCAGTCTTTGTATTTAAAAATGCGGGTTCTCTTTTAAATTATAAAGACTCCCAAATACGTTGATCTGCCACTTTTAATTCTGGAATACTAGTCCGATGACTCTCTGGCTCCTGTGAGTTGCTAATTTGACGTTGCGATGCAGTCTGATCTGTGTCTCCGATTTCACTAGATTATATTTCCATTTCTCAGTTCAAATCCCAGACTGTACTTTTAGACCAACTTGCCAATGAAAGCCAAAGTCTATTCCGGCTCTCAAATTAAACCAATGTAAGCTCTTTAGAGCTATGTGGGTCGGGGTGTTAAATCCTTACTTTTCCCCCGCCTGTTTTAAAATATCAATTTTAAAATTTAAACTCGCGACCTCTTTCAAATATGGCAATAATACTTCCGATTGCATTTGTACAAACTCAAAAACACATCGGTGAACATATTTCACGACTAATACCTTCCGCCCATATTGTCTCCTCTGACAGGTTATCTGTAATATTGACACAGAGATGGTACAGCGGAAGCGATTATGTATTATCCCCTGTGCCTTCACACATCTCTCAGACGGCTTTCTCAAACAGACCGCGAACCCAGGTGGTCACGTGCCTGTTTGTCGATGACCCCGGAAATTAATTACGCCAAAGTCACCAGCCTCTTTACGTTTACTGTCTGCATCAAAGGTGGCTAGATTACTTAAGTGACAAAAGTATTACCCGCTGACCTGTCTAACTAGCTTGCTAATACTACGGTTCACCTGGTGAAACGCAAACAACTCTGGGAGCGGCTAGGCCAAAAAAAACGTAGGTGCATAAAATGTCAAATAATAGGACGATGAGGGAGAAAGAGAAGGGCGCAAAAGTACATGCACAAATCGTTTTGAGACAGTGGTTATATTTACCTTTAACTCGTTCTAACTAGACAGGCAGTCACGCCTCCCTGTAGTTAAAGCAACAGGTACAATCAGACCGTTATACCTTAGTTCAGGACTCTAGTTTGATGAAGACGATACAACGTTTAATTGTCACATTAAAGTTGATCTAATACAGTCATGGTTATATGTAGCAGCATGCTAGACCTGGAAATCTCGCAAGTCTACTTACAAAAAAGAATGGCATCAACACATACATCGTACGTTATTGGTGACCCGAACACACACAATCGATGGGTATTATTGTGTACATTAAAACTCAAGAATATTTCCACTGCGTACTGTACTGAGCGGAGTTCAGGCATCGCCTGGTTGTGACACTGGTTCTTTACACTAAATCAAAAGTTCTCGGCTTTAAATTCTGCTCACTTCTAGTTCAAAGACGCGTACGTTTCTCGGAAATTCTACTTGTCCTAACGATTGGCCTGCAGCCTGCACACGCTGCATCGACGAAACCACGTTAACGCAAATATGCGTCTTGTCAGTACAAATTCCTCTCCTCACTACTATTCTCAACCCTACCTATCTCTAACTGCCGAGTCTCCAACTCCTCGTGCAAAAGCTTTTTTCCTACACCCTTTCTGACCGCTAACTGTCCTTATCTTCTGATTGGTCTGGTCACATAATCTAAGCCCAATCACTTATCTCGTTTTATCTCTATCATCAAATTTGTATTGAGTTCTGGCGAGCTCGCGGTGACGATCACGCCGTTCTGTTTGTAATTTAACCTTACACCCACTAATCTTTACTTTAATTGATCTGTTCTAGGGTCGTTCTTCGCTGCTCTTTCTTCCTCAACTTTTTTCCCTTCCATTTTGTATCTTTTTTCTTCTCTTCCGAATTTCTCGTGCTCTCTCTCAATCTTCTCCTCTGTCCGTCTGTCCTAGAATCACCCGATGCCGTATTTCTGGAGAAGCGACTACATAAAATTATGTACTCGAGATATGTTGAGACAAAAACAGGACCAATAGTGGCAGTTTCAGGGAACGAGTTGTTCATAGCCCTTGTTTGAGATGTGGTAGTTTCGATGGTTCTATCGATCAGCTTCTCCAATCAGGATATTTTTTTAAAAGTCCCTGCGTCAGCAGTCTGTGTTCTAAAAATAAACTGACACTATTTTCGGAAAATAAAACTGCCGATTCGGCTTTGACTCTTAATTAGAAATTCACAAAACAACCAAGAAATACCCATCAGTAAGAACAATATAAAATATGCCGCATACGACAGCCAAGAAATATATAAAACTATGTGAAGAATGATACATTCTTGTGACATAAAACAGCCAAAAACAATTTAAAATGTCAAGATAATGACTATAATAAAAATAAAAAAACAGACAGGACTGGTGATGTAAGAGTTATAGTTCTTAGACGTAACTCAAACATCACGTGATACACATGTTTATTATCTTAGAAAGTCATTTCAGCTAGGCGTATCTATTGTGACGAAATCGGTTGTACACTTTTCATAACTGTCGTTCTATCCGGCAGTATCAATTCATTTCTTCATTTTTCTCACCGATCGTCCTATTATTTGGCATTTTTTATGCACTTACACTTTTTTGCTCTGACCATTCCCTATATTTGTATACGTTTCGCCAGGTGAATCGTAGTAATACAACGTTAATTAGACAGGTTAACGGATAATACTTTTATCACTTAAGTCGTCTAGCCACCTATGATAGAGACGGTCATTGTTGACACACAGGTGGTCTCGCCCGATCGATAGTAAGAAATCCGTCTGGGAGGTGTACGCGTAAACACAGGTGATGTATGTAATCGCTTCCGCTGGACCATCTCTGTATCAATATTACAGATAACCTGTCAGAGGAGACAATATGGGCGGAAGGTATTAGTCAGGAAATATGTTCACCGGTGTGTTTGTGAGTTTGTACAAATAAAATCGGAAGTATTACTGCCATATTTGAAAGAGGTCGCGAGTTTACATTTTAAAACACGCGGGGGATAGTAAGGATTTAACACCCCGGCCCACATAGTTCTAAAGAGCTTACGATTGGTTTAATTTGTGAGCCGGAATATACTTTGACTTTCATTGACAAGTTGGTCTAAAAGTACAATCTGGGACTTGAACTGAGAAATGGAAATATAATCTAGCGAAATCGGAGACACAAATCAGACAGCATCGCAACGTCAAAATAGCAACTCCCAGGGGCCAGAGAGACATCGGACTAGTATTCCAGAATTAAACGTGACAGATCAACGTATTTTGGGAGTCTTTATAATTTAAAAGAGAACCCACATTTTTAAATACCAAGATTGGAAACTTAAGAAATCAGAGCAACCGTCATAAGAGGAATACTAAAATTTCCCAGACCAAGTGTTTGAAGCATCTAAACAAAGTTGCTGTGTCCATTCTACTGTGCCAGGAGATTGTGTTCTTAAGTAAATTGGGTTCGTGGTTCGGAGCTACAAGACGGTTCTTTTTACCAGACCAATCTGAAGTAAGAATCTTCGCCACTCTCTTCGTGATTCAAGAGCTGTGTTCGACACCAACTACCTACAGTGGACATGCTGTGAAGACACCAACCTTGATATTAAGGGTGAAGTTCATCTAGACGCCTCTAGAGAACAGTCCTCATCACAAAAAAACCTGACAATGAACCAGTAAAAGGAATTTCACTGGATTAAACCAGCTGGAGGCTCGAATAAGCCAAACCATTGCTTAAAACTTCACAAAAGGTGCCGGATCAGATCTAAGTTAACAGTGCTCTGCCCTATGCAGCATTGTTCTTAACTTATGAACTATCTTGTGACAACTACCTTGAGATAGAAGCGTCATTATCCTTCTATCTACCACTCTGCCAAGAGTAATCTTGTGCGAAGGTAGACACCTTTGACGACCCATTTTAGATACTCTTGAGTTTTGGCCACTGGTGGACCACTACTGCAGACCAAATCGGCGGCAAATCCCGCGACATCTATCTAGAACGGTTGAATGACAAGTACAACAGTGGATACACGCCTGCTGTTCTAATAAACATTAGATTCAAAGTTGTTCCCCAAAAACCATCGCCCAATTAGTCTGAAGTGTGATGTGACCAAAATATGAAGAATTCTCGAGAAGAGAGAACTAAAATAAAACCAGAATCTAGTGATGAAATGTGCCGATGTGTAGAATTTACAGAACACAAAGAAGGCCAGAGATATTATAAGGCCAATGATAGAAAGCCCTATATAAGTAAAAAAAAAACAAAAAAAAAACAGACCTATACTTGTGCTTCATAAACTGATCCAAAGCATTCGGACACGGCGATGTGGTGAGAAGGGTGTTAGATAGAAAAATAGTAGATATCGTTCCCAGAACTGGAGAAGAGAACTGGTGAACTACTGGTAGGGATGTCACAAGACGTTATGCAGTTAACGGTACAGGCCCAGAAGGTAGCAGTCGAAGAGAGCTATGAAGTAAGTCACCTTCTCGCTAGACCTATCCTATGCCCCAGGGGTGTCTCTATTAATGGTTGACATGAAATGCAGCTCGTTAATTATCCCCTCCAATTTAAATATTAAATAATTCTCTTAATTTGCACACAATAATAAAGTTTCGAACAGAGACAGGAATCAACCACTGAGATGTATAAAATATATCTGTACACGTTTAATAATTCAAATAAAAATGTGGTCAAGATTGCAGATAGGTATTTGTACAAATCACAAGTAAACAAAAATGTCAATGTCTTTGTTCATCACTTCGGACAACTGTTGACTATCTAGATCAGGTCTTTTCACAGCAGACACTCTCGTCATACATCAGGTGTTGATGTCCAAGATACTTAATTCTCCTACACAGATAGCCGCATTGCTACTATCCGGCGATTTTGCAGAGGTGGTCCTTGAATCACACACTGCAGTCTGTTATGCTTCTTACCAGAAGCTTGTGTTGTGACTTTCTCGGACAAGAACCCTTCAGACACAGTATTACGGATCTGATCTTGCATAAATATCACGTATGCAAGTCTGCTCACAAGCAGGTCAGCTTCGCATTTCTCAGCTATGGCTGTGGCTTTGTGGCTTCGTCGAGCGCGTGTCAGTCCGCTGGAGGTCTTTTCAGCTTTGAAATTTTGAGAGTCCAGAATTTAATCTGAGCGGGCTTTATATACCCAATCTAGATCTAACCCTTTATTTCTTGTAGGTCCGCGTCCGCGTTCACTTTTTCCACCAGTAACTTCCGATGGTTTTCAATGCTGGTGTGCGATTTTTCAGATAAAAACATTTCCTCGTCAATAACCAAAGATAATGATTTCCCACTGCCATAATTACATGTATTTGTAGTTTATGTTCAAATCCCAAAAATAATGTTTCTGTTTGAGGCATTAATCATAAAGTTTTAGCAGAATTACTGATGTGCAATTTATAATGTATTATAAAGACACTAGTTTACGTGGCAATTCCAGAGTGGCTTGTCCGTTTCGCGCCAGGCGACATAAGGTTAGAAAGTAAACACACAGATGGCCAAGACATGAGTAAAATAAAGAACACGTATTGGCTACAAACGGTAGCTATGAAAATTGGCAGCCAAACAGAAGTATTTCAGACGACAAATCAAGGTGTTGGGCAATGGTATATGCTGTCACATGATCCATGCTATTGTGAAAAATAGTAACCAGAAATGATTGACACAACAGTGAGAGAAATTAGGAATAAACGTCACAGCCTAAACATAAAAAAAGAAGTTATGGTAATCTTGAAGAAGGTGACTCCTCCAGAATGCCCCGTCAGTTAAATGAGATAGCTATAAAACAAGTCAATATGTACAAATACCTGGACACGTAGTTAACATTAGATGGAAGATGTATCTTTAAAACAAGTCAATATGTACAAACACCTGGACACGTAGTTAACATTAGATAGCAGATGTGTCTCTGAGATGACAAGCAAAATAAGCTAACACAAAAGTAGCCCTCAATAACATAAAAGAAAATTATTTAGCGCAACAAATCTTTGTCAATGGGAGCAAAAATATAGTTATTCTGTGTATTATATAGAGCCAATCCCATCATACGGAAGCGAGTCATAAACAAGCAGTTAACAATCAAGAGGATTCCTGGAGGCCAAAGCGATATTGTTTTACAAGAGAATGTTAAGAACGCAATGGACAGCTAAGACGAGTAATGAGGATGTGACTTGTGCGCAAATGAAGCGTATTATTTATTATACAGAAGGGAGTTATAGACTTTCTTTGGGCATGTTATGAAAACAAGAAAGTTGGTGGAATATATCTGTTCGAACAGGAAAGAATGAAGGAAATAGGCAGAACAACAGAGCGAGATGATGCCAGACAGTGTAACATGGTGCCAAAACAAAGAAGTCAACAAGAGAAGTGACAAATAGCACTAGAGTCAGGAAGTTGTGTACAGGCATGATTGCCTATACACTTGGTATGGCACAGGAAGAACAACTAAAAGCAATCGATATCGCAATGGAAACTTGAAAAATAAATGACACGGTCAGCCTAGTTCCTGCCAGAAGACGTAGGTGATGTGATGCAATACGGTAAAAACTGGGGGAGGCAGTCATTGATTTTTAGCTATGGCTGACGTAGCTAGATTTATAGATCGAGAAATATATTCAGTCAGCTGCTTACCCTACCCCCACCGGGCTGAGCAGAAGCATTCATCCCTTAACCCCATGAACTAGCACGAATGCCCCCCCGTGGCTTTTTAAATCTCCTATGTAGCCTAAATGTGCGTGCTCAGCTTAATAACTGCATCATTCTCCCACGCTTAGTCCATCTGACCATTTTTTATTTTTTTTTTGGTCGTAAAACATTATTTTATCTTCAACCAGTGGCGGTGATAGAAACCATGCAAGCCGCGCGCTGTTGCCCTGGTCAACGTGGCGAAAACATACAGACTATACTTGGTTTTGTTGTTATTGTTGAATTGTACTGAGTTATTTCTGACACAATGTCTTTCTGGTAAATGGTAGTCTTCTAAAAGATCAAACATGCTTTGATAGGATTTATATTTCCAAATTTTACGTGTAAGATAAAATCTCAAAATATTTCTGACAAATTAAAAAAAAATCTGTCAAATCAATCTGCAAACACTGTGATTGAGTCCATAAATGTCTGGGTCGTTCAAGGATTCTAAATTACCACAGTCAATGAGGTACTATTTTGGGAGTACTTAGCTGGCTGTGTCCTTTTCACGATTCACTTTCGCAGCGAGGTGATGACGCAGTTCGAGTGGTCCCTTATTCGATTCCCGAGTTAGGTTGTTACTTCTGTTGTCTAGTGGTCTCCTCTTTTCTGTCTCACAAGTACGTCCTATTTGCCTTTATATATTTATTGTTGAAAAGTTGCCCTGTATTCTGTTAAGTAAACATGAACAGCGGAAGTTGAATGACCCTGATCTCAATACGATGTTTCGTGATAATAATAATAATGAGATGAACAACGATAAGACAAGATTATTGCGCGGAACAAATTTATAATAACTGGCAACATTCACAGGCCAGACAGACATTATCGTGTAGATCAGAATTAGGCAACTCAAGAGTTGTGGGAGGGTCTAATTTAGAAACACTGACCTTTCTAAAAAGATCTATCTTTATACCATCCTGTCTGATGTCAGGTTTGAGAGTATTTGCAATTTGAAATAAGTGGTGCCGATATATAACTTATGCACGATACCATCGGCTGAGAGGTCGACACACTAAGTATTAACTTAACCTCAAGGAAAAGTAGCGTTCCGACTTAATACAGAGAGGTTGAAATACCAAATATTAACTTCACCTCACAGGAAAATTAGCGTTAACTTCACCTCAAAAGACAAGTCGTGTTCCGACTTAATACAGAGAGGTTGAAATACCAAATATTAACTTCGCCTCACAGGAAAAGTCGTGTTCCGACGTAATACAGAGAGGTTGAAATACCAAATATTAACTTCACCTCAAAGGAAAAGTCGTTTTCCGACTTAATACAGAGAAGCTGAAATACCAAATATTAACTTCACCTCAAGGGAAAAGTAGCGCTCCGACAATACAGTTCACAAATAAAGTGAATTTAAGTCAGCTAGCTCTATGGTTTTTACTGGCAACAGACAATAAATACATTAATCCCGAGGAGACCGCGTTGTTAATACCGGCGGGACAATTGTTAATTCGAGATTTCCTTAGCTTAAGCATTTTTTTCTAGTCTCTCCCTCTGTTACCTGGAGATCTATCTAATCAGTCCTTGTATTTTACTGGTAGAACGTGAACTTCCGGATGCTGACCCCCTGGTCTAGACTAATACGCCTAGGCCGACATCGCTATGTATTAAAAAAAACAATCACGTTACGGAAACAGAACAAAGTGGAAACAGTTTGTTGCTGCCATACAAGACGCCACCAGGCGTAATGATCACTGATTGCTTTGACAATCGGTGGCTAAGGATCAAAGAAGAATACCTCATTGTTGATAATACCACTCCCAGACTATCATCTTGTTTTAATCTAACAAACATCTCAGCCTTGGCGGAAGCAATACTTCATTTTATCAATAGTCCGACTGTCTTAAACAATACGGCTGGCGTCAAAGGGCAAACCAAATGTTGGCTTAAACTCGATTAATGTCTACAATCAAAGGATACGTGACATGTGCGGTCAAGCGTAAGCGTGTGTGAGATCGATGTGTGGCCTACCGAGGATAAGATAATATCGGTAGATAGATGGAGGCGTAAAAGTAAGATAATGACCGGATGAGGAAAAAAAGAATGATCGAATGAGTACTGACAGGAGTTTAGGAAGAAAAATTGGATGAACAAATAGGACTTTGTTTCGTCACAGACGCACAGAACACAACATTAACAACTATACTACAGTGTGGACACTATGTGTTTGGTCATCATCTTTTCCCTTTTCGCTCCATCTGGAGCATTAAACCGCCACTACAGTTGGTCCCTTTGCAGAAAGCCTGCACCAAAGTATTCATGTGCTTTGCAGTAGTAGTTTATGCAGCAAGTTGTTTTACATGATAAGGTTGTCAGTTCCACTCCCAACCTCATATTAGTCGCCTGTTACGACATGCATGAAGGTGCAGTAACTCGATTCTTTCGTTATCTTCTGAGACCCTTCCCCACAACTACACGGAACAATGAATACGATGTGGACAAAACACAGAATATAATATGGCACTAGTAGGGTACCGGTGCCGGCAGGCTGAGAAACAAAAATTGCCGGTCAGCGGCCCCACATCAAACAGCTTGAGACACTCTCGCGATAATGAGGGACGATCGAGAGGGACATTTGAAGGATGATCTGGCGTGGCACGACAAGATGGTTGGACAAACACCAGGTATATCTACTACTATAATGCTGATACGGTGAATGTGGGAATCAAACCTCGATGTCACAAGATATACCAAGTGATGATAACAGTGATGATTCTAAGTAAACTAATTTGCGTACATGGATTTATAACTGGTTTCGTATGAAGCAGTTTGTGTATGATGACATAGTCATCTGTATTATGAATTCTCATCATTATGAGAACAGCAGGCTGGCAGTGTAGCCTTCTCCAACCCAGTTGAGGGAGAAACTATATGGGGACGACTGAAGCCTGAGACAGACTGTCAGTTTTATAAGAGAGATAGATGCTCGTGGTTATTTAAGAGCGACCGGCAAAGAAGAAGATATAAGCTTGTCTGTCTGCGTCAATATAATGTTACATTCATTTTAGCCGTACCATTAACATGAAATGTTAATACATGAGAAATGTTACAACCAACATTAACACAAGGATTATTTTTATGCAATGGCAATATTATTTGGTGTTTAAAAAATGAGTGGTAATTTGTCAAAATCATGCGGAAATGTCAAAATCAGGTCAATGAGATGACAGCAGGAGAAAATAAACGGGATGGTAAGTGATGCTTCCGTAGTGCATAACAAACAGATTCGAAAAGTACAGATTCGAAAAGTGCAGATCCGAAAAGCACTATGCCTGGAGCAAAACTCAATGATACCATCGAGACAGTGTTGCCATATTGTCACAGAATTGATTGGGGCGACCCCTTCTTCTTCCTAATCTGTTTTACTACGGCAGTAATTTGTGGTACGGATTTTAATGAGTGCTTTCAACTTTCGCACTTTATTTCTTTCTTTCTCTGCTAAGTAGCAGATATTTTGTATCTACATTCTTTCGCTACTTTCAGTGTATTGAGTCTTGTCTGTTTATCTGACACTCCTTGCGGATGATAATACTAAACATTTGCAGGAGCGGCTGAGAGAACATTATCTACAACCAATTGGTTAATCGAAGGCGCGGCCAATATCAGTACACAGATTAACACGTACATCGCCCAGCGCAATCTGCTTAATCACTGATAAGGCACGGGTGCGTCTCAGCGAAGGTTGTAAAAAGACGGATTTTGTGTGTGCTCAAGCAACGTATAAGACATTACTTTAGCGAAAGTAATAATTCGTTACATCTTACACACATTTTCGTGTGAGGTTACCGATATGTCTGTGAGTTCGCCTGCCGGCAATTGGATGTTTACAGCCCATGTTCAGAAAAGTAATGTTTGAAATTTTGCACTAGATGAGTAATGCAAAATACTCAAATTAGATTAGCTGATCCCTTTAGCTCCATAACAAACAGAGTTGGGTAAGGCAGTGAATATAACCTGACACATTTCAGTGTTTTTTCACTGTAAGATTCATGCTTGCCAAAGACACCAGATGTGCCAGTTAGAATTCAGAATTTCCATTTATCAGACCGAACACCTTTTATTGGAGTATTCATCAGGACTTACAATTCAGCCCAAGAAATCTCTATCATTTTAATAAGGAAAGCCGCTGTCTGACGAAAATGAAAGAAACACATGGAGTCAGATGATAGGAAAATCTATACAGGGCGATACAACAGGAGGCAATCTGATCATCACAAGTGGTCCCCCGGCGAACAAGTGTTTCGGCCCGTTATTCTCCGTTACACTCTTAGGGGGCGGGCCCACCTGGGTCATGACACCCAAGTGTCTCCGCCTCCTGTTGTCTTACGTAGAAAATGAACCCACTCCACCTTGGTTGCAGCTCTAAAATCCACAATTCTGCCAGCCGGAGGCAATTGTGAAAGTTAACCCTTATGTTGAAAACAACGCGGTGGGTTACTTGTCCTTGCCTCCCTGATTCTAAACACTTTGCGACAGTGAAGATATATTATATCGCCGAAGATTTCCAGCTTCTTCTCCAAAGTTTTCTGCTTCGGGTTGTTATCCAACTCTTTTGCCAAGGCTTCGTCCAGCTGTTCCCAAAGCCCTTTTGCACTGGCAGGTGGAAACTTGATTGCATCTTTCTTCCCGTCCAAGAAGTGTGTGAGATCATCATCAGGCAGATCAACTTGAATGTACATAGCACTGTGGATTGACTCCTGGCTGAGTTCTTCTAGCCTCTTACCCGTCGAGATAGATCGCCGTTGATCTCCCCCTGATGAACTCCCACACCCCTTTTTGGTTCTGTGGATTTTCATTCCTCAGTGAGCAGAGAATTTCCTACAACAGGCACATGTACATTCCAGCCGTTGTTCAGAGCTTGAAGTCCGTGTAATGAGTCTGGTCGATTCCAATGAAGCGCCTGTGGATTCATCATTCTTCCCCCCCCCCCCCCCCACTTTTCGGTGAATCCTGGGGGCACCTGTCATTTTTGGGTCCTGTAGCAACTGTATACAGCTTACGCAGTGCCAACCCGGTCAGCCGGTTTCTAGTCTTTCCCAGTGTCATCTGTCTTTCCAGTCTATCGGTCTTTTCCCGACTGTCACTGGTTTGACCATGCAACTATGATAGAAAACTCTATACAGCGCGATACAACAGGAGGCAATTTGATCATCAGAAGTAGTCCCCCCGTCGAACAAGTGTTTCGGCCCTTTATTCTCCTTTACACTCTAAGGGTCATGACTCCCAAGTGTCTGGGACTCCTGTTGTCTTATGTAGAAAATGAACCCACTCCACCTTGGTTGCAGCTCTAAAATCCACAATTCTGCCAGCCGGAGGCAATTGTGAAAGAAACCCTTATGTTGAAAGGGAATTAAAGTGCATATTAACGACTCCAAGTGCACGTGTAATAAGGCAACTGCCAGTGCCTTTTATTCATATGAGCAAAAAGTCTGTGAGCCAGGATTGGCGTAAGTTGTGATTTTACATTCTATATTTTATTACTAACATGTGAACTAACATATTTATGTATTTTACCATGTGAATTTTAATATGTAAAAATCGCTAGTGGATGTCCCAGCCATTTGAGGCTGGCAACATCAGCGTAGAGAATGATGATTCATGAACCACCACTGCACGTGGTGATTGCTTTGTTGCTAGTTTCGTAAAGAGAACTAAAAGCATAAACTAGTCCCGAGTTCCATATGGAGCAGGGAGGAAAAGATGAAAGAAATTATGTACATTCTAAGTATAATACTTACAATTTCAAACCAGTGTAAATGTCTATGTGAAAATAATCATTTTAAAATTAATGAAAGTTTCAAACCTTTTAATCAGTGTAAATATATATTAAAACATATTCAATTTATATCGTGAACACTTTTCAGTCAGTGGAGATGTAAATGTAAACAGGTTCTATCTGTAGCATTAACCTTTTCATTTAAATGTAATGTAAAGATAAAGCTATTCAATTTAATTGTAAAGAAAGTTTTATACCGAGGGATTAAATTTAATTCTCATTGGAGGAAAATTCTGAGATAAATGGGATGGTAGAATAGAGGAAAGGGGATATATAAGTATGTGTCGGGAAACGCAATACCCAGAAGAGCGTTTAGTTTCTATTCTTTATTATATTTATTGGGGGTACCAGCAGAAAGTACTATCTCTGGAACAAGAAGGGCAAGTGGCCTAAGCTTTAAGACGAGGGACCAACTTTGTACACTCTCCTTGACATTTCTGGGAAACGAGCTACACCCTACAACCTTGACCAGCGACGAGCAAAATCAGTGTAAACAGAACTCATCAGCGGGAGCAGAAACTACGATTGGCAGCTAAGTGAAAAATATACGCTGCCAAAGTACTTTTTTTCATCGTCTCTATTACCAATCAATGATGAAACTTTTCTTCTAAACTATTCAATTATTTTCAAACTGTTAAAACTTAAGTGATAATTAAATTTTGTTATTTGTAATTTTACAAATTTAACTTCGATTTAATCATTTTAAAGGTACTGCATGTTTGTCTCCATCAATTTACTACACACACTCAGCTTAAACGAGCTAACATAAACCATTGCTTAATCCTTCACAAAAGTTGTCGGCAGATTCTAGAATTAACGTGATCAGCCAAATTCAGCATTGTTTTCGCTTATCTGAATATCTTGTGAACACTCGTAGAAGTGTCAGTAACCTTCTATCTACATATCTGCCAAGAGTAATTTTGTGCGAAGGTAGACACGTTTGAAGCCCACATTAGATACTCGAGTTTTGGCCACTGTTGGACCACTACTGCAAAGCAGGGGAGGCAATACCGTCACACATATTTTCGCGTATACCATCTCCTCGTACGCCACCACACCTCCTAAGTAGCCTTGTTTTTCCAACAAATATGTGGGAAAATCCAATGAAGTGGTAACATTGCAGCGGGACCATTCCAGCGTGAAAACACGTGACTGCGTGCACACTGACGCAGCAAATGCGGCGGACGGTGGGAGGGAGGCGTCTTGTTCCTTTGAGCTCCGCTGCACATAATCTCATAACAGCTCGCACATAACGAGCAGTCGGGAGAATTTCGTCTCTCGCATATTAGCGAAATCGCATATAAATGGAAGGACGCCTGTAATCAGGAATATCAAACACAATACAATCAATTGTCAATAAAATTCTGAAGTATTTTTAAATAGAAAATAGGAACCAAAGTAAAAGTGAGTAACCTAGCTATAACTAAAAAATTAAGTTGGTCGTGGTAGGATGTCCGGAGCTGATGGATGAGCGGATGCACTTGAAGCTCATCTGATTCTTTTCCGTGCTTTTCTCTCTCTCTCTCTCTCTCTCTCTTTTTTTTTTTTTTTTTTTTTTTTTGGTTTAAGTTCACTTGTCCGACACATCGATGATTAGGTATGAAAATCTATTCATGGATTTAGCTTAGAATGCCTGTTGTCAGAAAGAACTAGTGACTCCCTGGTGGAGTGACATTCAATAAAAGGCTATGTATTAGAGTAAGAAACTAAGTATTATTGGCACTGCCGACTTTAAAAATGAGCAACGGGAAGGGGGGGGGGGGGGGGGGTTTATGGCCGCGAATGGCACATTTTCCGAGACACCATATTTGAAGATAGAAACAAGCTTTCGTCAACCATGGCAATATGAAACACGTATGAGTGAAGAAACGGTAACTCTGAATAGACTTCAATAACAGAATCACTTTCTTTACTGAGCAGACAACACGAATGGAGTCTCCGAATTGTCACCGATTATTTGTCGAGCCCCAAAAAACAAAGTCACAAAGTTCGTAGAATATTAATTAAAACGTGAAGAGTTTACTAGTCTGTTGAGATGGGGGGCCTTGGTCTTATAGCAGACACGACCTCTACCTAGACTGAACACACTATTTTAAAAACTTGACTTTAGGATTAATTAGTTTTAAAAACTTGACTAATTGGTTAAAGAACTTGACATTAGAACTAGCGGAAGCTCTTGACATTCTGACAGACTGCATTTAAGTACTTGACCTTTATGTCTGTTATAAAATAATCAGAATTTTCAATGATTAACTAGCATATATATACATATATACCCTTCAAAAGAAGTTAAGGACCATTTTTATTAAGGGTGCAAAGTGAAATGAAAATGAACAATAAAAACACAGCACTTCAAAATATAACATGACAAGCTTATCAGTGACAATCAACACTATTTTCATGCAAGCCTCTGAGCGACATTTCGGACAGTAAGACCTTCCTGCAACCACGCAATGGCTCTTCCTTTATCCACAACACTCAGCTTTCGTCGTTGAGGCATATTGTTGTGCAATGGCTATGCAGCACTTGTGTTGCTTATAAAGACAATTTTGTGAGTACAGCTCAAGACCAACACTATAGTCTCCCACATGCATCACGCATTTTTGGAATAGCAGGTATTTTTTTCATGCTCAGACATCATTAAAAACACCCACATTTTGGTGTTTCAGCAGCATTTTTTCAGCGTGCATGCTGAGCTAAACACTAGCCACACGGTATGCTGGTGGCCCACGCAGCACGTGTTGAATGTTTGTTGTTCGAGAAAAATCAATGTCAGATTAATTGCTTATGAAATATAATTTTTATAATTTTTATTATATTTGGGTCATTTTCACCCACTGGTCCTTAACTTCTTTTGAAGGGTGTATATATATATATATATATATATATATATATATATATATATATATATATATATATATATATATATATATATATATATATATATATATATATATATATATATATATATATATATCAACGGGCTGATCACCCGTTTGCCAGTCACTTCGATTACGGAAACAACAGCAAATGGATTGATTTGCCGTTGCCCTAAAGACGCCAATAGGCGTGATGGGAAACAATGGCAAAGAAAACCTATCTGCTGTTGCCCTAAGACGCCACTAGGCGTAATGGCCACTGACTGCTTTGACGGTCTGTGGCTAAGGACGGAAGAAGAGAAGATATATATATATATATATATATATATACAGTACTTTGCAAAAAAAATGGCAGTCATATTGCTCAGCTAAATAAGCTGAAATCTAATTAAATATGCATGTTCTGCCCCAAATTTGCACTCCACTTAAGTGAGCAAACACTACCAAAAGTAAAAAAAAAATTAGCGTAGAGTAACGTCCCTTGATATAAGAGCAGACGACAATTTCTAATGCTAGTGGCAGAAAATGGATACAAAGTCAAAGTGTATGTTAATTTCACAGCTTTGGAATGAAGGAAATCAAACATGTTCCAACATTTCTAAAACCTTGAACATTCCTGAGCGGACTGTCTACAGAGTTGTGAGTAAATTAAAAGCAGGTAATGGAATCGAGCGAAAAGAAGGTAGTGGGGGGTCAAGAATTTTGGACACAAAGTACCATCGGCGTCTCGCCCAAATCGTTCGGGCTGGGCCAATGAAGAGTGTAGAAAACATACGGCAGCGCATGATCGATTTGTGAAACCCAGAGGTATCTAATGCTACTGTCAACCGGGAGCTACACAGGATGAATTACACAAAAAAGCGGGTAATTTCGTCACCATTTCTCACAGAGACTCACAAACAGATGCACTTGAACTAGTGCCACGAACACACCAAAATTTGTCATTGGACAATTTGATTTTTTCAGATGAATGTTCTGTTTGGTCTTATCCTGCTCAAATAAATATTTGGATGAAAGACTCTGTAACGCCTGTGTACCAGCGACCGAAACATACCCATAAATTCCATCTTTGGGGAGGGGTGGCAGCAAGAGGTGCCACCCCACTGTGTGTTTTCACAGGAATTCTCACGAAAGAAAGGTACATCGACATACTAGAGGGACACCTTCTGCCATTTATGCAGGTCATGTACCCCGATGGGTGCAGATTTCAACATGACAATGACCCAAATCATACAGCATATACCCCCAAAGCATGGCTGCAAGAGAAGAATGTGATAGTGCTGAAGTGGTCCAGCAACAATCCCGATCAAAACCCAATTGAAAACGTTTGGGCACTACTCAAGAATCATTTAAAAAAGATTGGACTCAGAGACGTTGAACAATTGAAGAAGGTAGCTGAAAAATACTGGGACAGTCTGACTCTCAATTACCTACAAACATTTGTGGGAAGTATGCCTCGCCGCATCCAGGCTTGCCTTACTGGAGAAGGCAACATTATATTGTACTGAAACCACTGTTAATAGATAGGGGAGATACCAATCTTCCTCTGGACATACAGTTTTTATTATTATTTGCTTCTATGAGTGTGCTGCGTTGCGAAAATATGACTGCCATTTTTTTTTGCAAAGTACTGTATATATATATATATATATATATATATATATATATATATATATATATATATATATATATATATATATATATATATATATATATATATATATATATATATATATATATATATATATATACAAACGTGTCATTTCAAACAATTATAAAGCGCTAGTTCCCGGGAAGAGAGTGGGGCAGCTGAAAAGCAAATGATTTATCTTCATACCAGGGGTTCAACTGGGATCAGGACATATGAAAACAGATGATTTATCTTTATACCAGGGGTATAGATCAGGTAATGTTAGTCTCATAGTATAAATTGCCGTATGGGAGTGAAGTGTTAGAGAATTCACCATACTAGGTCCAGTATCAAGAGGTGTGGTGACCAATTCCCTTCCTCGCTGCCTTTTCCTTTCCTATCTCAAAGAGCAGTCAGGTACCCATTTACAGCTGGGTAAACTGGAGCGTGTCGGTACCGTTATTCCAACCCGGCACCTTTGCCGCCAGAGACCAGCGCTCTAACCACTTTATCAATCGGGTTCAGATAACGTATCTTTATACCAGAGGTTCAGATAACTTATCTTTATACCAAGGGTTCAAATAAATCATCTTTATACCAGGGGTTCCGATAACCTATCGTTCGTTATACCAGGGGTTCAGATAACCTATCGTTCGTTATACCAGGGGTTCAGAAAACAATAACCTTATACCAGGGGTTCCACTGGTGTCCGCATATATCAATACAATAACTTATCTTTATACTAGGGGTTCAGATAACATATCTTTATACCAGGGGTTCAGACAACTTATCTTTATACCAGGGGTTCAAATAAATCATCTTTATACCAGGGGTTCAAAAACTCATTTTTATACCAGAGGTTAAACTAACTCATCGTTATACTAGGGGTTTAGATAACCTATCATTATACCAGAGGTTCAGAAAACTTATCTTTATATCAGGGGTTCCACTGGTGTCGGGACATATCAATACAATAACTAATCTTTATACCTGGGGTTCAGACAACTTATCTTTATACTATGTGTTCAGACAACTTTATACCAGGGGTTCAGATAACTTATCTTTATACTATGTGTTCAGACAACTTTATACCAGGGGTTCAGATAACTTATCTTTATACTATGTGTTCAGACAACTTTATACCAGGGTTCAGATAACTTATCTTTATACTATGTGTTCAGACAACTTTATACCAGGGGTTCAGATAACTTATCTTTATACTGTGTTCAGACAACTTTATACCAGGGGTTCAGATAACTTATCTTTATACCTGTGGTTTCAGCGTTGATGAGACATTTCGACTTTTAATAAAATAACTGCTGTGCTGCGACATCGATTCACCATAAAAAAACACAACCGAATCCAAACTCGAATTCTCCAACATCTGTTTGTCTTCACCGATACCTAATCTGCTGGGTGGCTGATAAGCCACTCCCTATTTTTAAACAGTTATTTATTCATTCCTGTCCAAATAATTTATATGAAACAAACGTCACAATGTAGACAACTAACCGCTTTTGTTTACATAAAATATTATGCCACATAAACATTACATGTCAGCGTGACATCCGGTCTGTTCAATTCATGACGTCATAACGGGCAGACAATTCTTGTTGTCCCTCGAGACGTCTGTTTACTGGTCGTTTTCTTTTTGTTTTCTGGCAAATACAATCACAAATAAAACTTACTAGTCAAACGGCAGTTAAAGCCCTTTCTGTTGACAGAATGTTATATATATATACTACAGATACACGTGTGGATATATATCCTATAGATACAAGTTGTCACAGAATGGATTGGGGCGACCCCTTCTTCCTAATCTCTGTTTCACTACAGCATTAATCGGTACATTTGTGGTACGGATTTTATTGAGTGCTTTCAATTGTCGCACTTATTTCTTTCTTTTTCTGCTAAGTAGCAAATATTTTGTATCCACATTCTTTCGCTACTTTCTGTGTATTGTGTCTTGTCTGTTTATCTGACACTCCTGATGGATGGTAATATTAAACATTGGCAGGGGCGGCTGAGAGAAATTATCAACATCCAAGTTGGTAATCGCAGGCGCGGCCGATATCAGTACACATATTAAAACGTACATTGCCCAGCGCGATCTGCGTAATCACTGACAAGGCACGGATGCGTCTCCGCCAATGTTGTAAAGAGACGGATTTTGTGTGTGCTCAAGCACCAGAAGACATTACTTTAGCGAAAGTAATAATTTGTTACATCTTACACACATTGTCGTGTGAGGTTGCCGACCTGTTGGTATGCTGGTACACAGGACAATCGGATGTTTACAGCCCATTTTCAGAAAAGTAATATTTGAAATTTTGCACTAGATGAGTCATGCAAAATATTCAAATCAGATTGGCTGATCACTTGAGCTCCATAACAAACAGAGTGGGGTAAGACAGTGAATATAACCTGACACATTTCAGTGGTTTTTTTCACTGTAAGATTCACGCTGCCAAAGACACGGTGTAGACCTTGCCCAGTAGTGAGAATGTCGAAATTTTCCATTTTATCAGACCGGACACCTTTTATGGAGTATGTCATCAGGACTTAACAATTCTCAGCCCAGGAAATCCTCACAACATAATTTAAAAAAAGGCCGAAAAAAATAATGCAAGCACAGCCCTAATAACTGAGGAAGAACCCCGAACACACATTGAGTCAGAAAACGCAGCCAATACCTCTTATTAAAGAAACTACAACCTCAGATGCGTGTAAGAGGCCGATTCAATTCCTTTTAATTCATTCATGAGCAAAAAAGTGTGAGCAAGTCAGATATGGCGTAAGTTCCCACTCATATTACATTCCTAACATGGGATAACCAACAAATGATTGATTCCCACTTTGCTCGGGTCGGCGGCCATCCTTCGTACAGTGCCCCAACTCTGGTTCATTCTTTGCATCTCAGCCTCCACAGTCCTCCGCCAAGTTGTTTTTGGTCGGCCTCTCTTTCGTTTTCCTTCAGGTGTCCATAGCATAGCTGTTCTTGTGATGGCATCGAGGTCTCTTCTGAGGACATGGCCAACCCAGCTCCAGCGTCTGCCAGCTATGATGGTGTGCATGTCCTCTTGCTTGCTCCGAGTAAGCAGATCTTGGTTGGTGATGGTATTCGGCCAAAAGATTCGGAGAATTTTTCTTAGGCATGTTGTGTGAAAAGAGGACAATTTCGACATTTCCTTCTCTGTAACTCTCCAGCTCTCCGCGCCATAGAGAAGCACAGAAAGCACACAGCTCTGATATAATCCTAATTTTGTGCTTGTGCTGTACTGAGAGGACTTCCAGATGTTGTTTAGACTAAAAAAGGCTGTTCTTGCTTTGTTCATTCTGTTGTTGATGTCTCTGCTTGCTCCGCCGTCTGGTGTTACTATGCATCCTAGGTATGTGAAGGCATCTGTCTGTTTCAGATGCTGATTCCTTACTGATATGGGCTCAGTAATATATATATATATATATATATATATATATATATTACCATGTGAATATTTTTATGTGAAAATTCAACTAGTCGAATGTCATAAGTTATTTGAAGTCTGGGCAACCTCAGCGTATAGAAACTCTATACTTCTATGATCATGAAACCAACCCCTGCCCAAGGGCTGGTAGATTACTTTTATAGTGCTAGTTTTCGTAAAGAGAACTAAAAACAAAAAGTAGTCCCCCAGGTTCCATATGGAGCTTGGAGGGAAAGATGATAGAAAACGATGTATATTCTAAGTATAAAATCAACATTTTCAATCAAGTAAATGTAAACGAAAACATATTCATTTTAAAATTAATGGAAGTATCTAAACTTTTCAAATCAGTGTAAACATTAAATGGAAAACATATTCAATTTATATTGTGAAACACTTTTCAATTCAGTGGAAATGTAAAATGTAACATATTTTATCTGTACTATTAACTCTTCTCATTTAAATGTAAGTAAAGCTAAAGCTAATTCAATTTAAATGATAAAAAAAAGTTTTATCCCGAGGGATTAAATTTAATTCTCATCGAGGGTATATTCTGAGAAAAATGGAATGGTAGAATATAAGAAATGGGACACAGTAAGGATTGTCAGGAAACGCAATAAGAAGATCGTTTCCCGAGTCTAATCTTTATCATAGTTATAATGTCTAACATCAGAATATCTCCAATTGATTTAATTAGGAAGATAGGGTACAGTAAACCATCAGTTTAAGAGGATCTTTTCTTAGTAGATCTCCGTACAATAATAAGAGCAAATTCGATCTTAGACGTCAAGTCAACCTTCAGTAATTCGACGATTCATAGTATTGAATAAACTATTGAACCCATTGCATAGGGATCACAATAAATTTATTGAATAGCTAAAATAAAATGTAAAACGATTCAATCGTGTAACATTAAATAAATCTCTATTACAATCATTTATGTAAGCTGTTTTCAATGCTATAAGAAAAACACCATTTACTAAGGCTGAAATAAATAAAGTGTTTATTAAATTTTCTTATTTGTGATTATATCATAATTCTAACTACAGTATTTATTCATTTCCCTAAAAATAGTGCCTTATGTAAATGTCAACTTAATTACATAACTGCTAAACACGAGCTATGCTCTTATAATAAAGAATTGACTTAATAACCTATGGCCGCTACGAGTATGGTGAGTAATTGGTTAAAAGATAAATTTAATGGAGATTGCTAACTGTCTTCCTAAGTTAAAATTTCGCAGATTGCCTAGTCAAATCTTTTACCAGACCCAGCGGTGGTATATTATTGAACTAAAATCCAAAAGCTACCGAAAATGACTTCTATAGATAAACTAAGAAGATACACCTAATCCGTATATAATAAAATAAGTTTCACGTAGGGCGATCCGATATATACAAAGTTTTTTAAGGGCATTTAAATTCCCTTTAGGATTTTAAGCTAAATTTTTAAAATTTCCTACTTATCTAATACCTCAAGTGAAAATATTTAAAAATTCCTAATTAATCTTACAATTTTTATTTCTAAAACTATATATAGGGGGTTTGCTACTGTTCAGGTTTTTACTCTCCTGGTTCAATTTTTTTTATTTCTTGTACGAACTGATTTTTTTAATTGGCATTCGGCACCCCTTGGTCCAAACAAGTGAACCTTACAGCACTCACCTGAGCGCCATTTCAAAAAAAACTCGTAGCTGTCAGCATGCGACCAAGCTTGTCATTCATTCCCGCTCGGAAACGGCACTTGACAGGCCGGCAAAACTATTGAGACAAAGCCGACTGTTATACACCACTAACTCAACATGTAAGGTGTACCGGTATTAGGCTACCCACTAGCATGACAGGAACACTGGATACACGCCAAACACCTTCGGAAGAAACCACTCCGTGGAACCAACAGAATGAAATCTCAAAATTTCCCAGCCTAACAGCGATTAATGTTTACCCCTATTTAGCTAACACTGGCGATGAACGTAGATTCATATTGGCCATGGACATCAACATGGCTACCTGCCATCACATTTAAAGTCGTATAGGGAAACACATGGGGTCTTAAAACTGGATTAAAAAGTAAGACATGCAAAGAAGAAGCTGAGGTAAACTTTATTACGCAACTAAGAATAAGGCTCAGTAGTTCAAACATAATAAAAATATTCTGCAAAACAATGCGCAAGTTTCACTCTGTGCGATCCACACATCCCACTCATCCCCCCACTTGTCATACAAGTCCTGATGCATAAAATGTGTCCACCAGCGGGCCAAGCGGCAGGCGTGGGTGAACAAATGAGAAGATGTAGTGGGACAGATAGTTCTGGTTTCCCACTTGGCGGCTAAATGCCATATGGTCGTCCTTTATGCCAACTCTGATAATTACTCATACAGCTAGTGTAAATACTTATTACCCCTTGATTAACTGTTAGCATCCCTCTATTTGTGTCGGTATTGCTCGTGTGTTATGGCATGAGTTGTAAGGTATTTTGTATTGTTTAAATGAGTCTTTTGTTATGTGCCTTAAAACATTGCTTTGCTCCACCATTACCTAAGGGATGTGTCAGATTTTAACGAAATTAAGATGTATTTGGGTGTTTACTTAAATAAAAAAAACATATAAAGTACTGTACAGTAAATGATTTTGTTCGTTCGCATTTTTTCTAGCGCATTTAAATTATGTAAGCTAAGTTTGTTTGTAGAAAACTCGACACAATCGCAACTATCAACAACGAAGGTTTTTTACAAGAACGCAAGAATAAGTTTAATGGCTTTTATTTTTATAAGAACAATTAAATGCCTTGTTACAATTAATGAGATAAAAAACTGAGTGAAACCAAACTTTTGTGCAGCGGGTCGAGTGTGCTCGATGCCCTTGCGAACAAGGGTGACCCCCTACTTTGGTTCATATTGAGCGGATTTCCGAACTCAAGACCAGTCGACCGAAGCATGTGGTATTGATTTGGTTCAAACACTCTGTCGTTGTCGGCAATTATTGGCAAGCTTTAGCGGAGCTTCAGTTCATTGTGCTGACATTCCAAATGATCCGAGTTCTATGTTTCACGGTTTGCAAGATCCCGACTCGTCCTAGATTATTCGAAGGAAACAGTGGCGTCCATCATTCGCGGCGTATGCACCAACTGGACAGTATCAGGATAGCCGTCAAGATCTTCCGGGGATGTATACGAAGAACTACATGCAGTCAAAGTTTGTTCATTTCAGTTGTCGTTTTCAGATAAGCATCCATTATTCTTGTTACTTTAATTAGACAGGGGGTTATGTCAGCCCTATGCTATAATCTCCCCTGGAATGTCACTATCGGAAAGTACCTGGCGTTGGCCCTGCTTGTAACAGCAATGGACCCCTGCCTGCGCAAATCTGTCTCCAGTTTCCCCCCACACTCCTGCGGGAGTATACATAACCTCCTTAGTCCACCATAGCTCTAGGGGTAATCAGGGTATGCAAGCTGCCATACCTCGACAAGGTATTCACCAGTGATGGCAGCAAATGCTCCAGTCTACGCAACGGTAAATGGGTACCTGACTCTGTCCGAGTTAGGGAAGGCAAGGGCAGCCCGTCTCATAAAGCTGGACTCAGTATAATGTAGTCTCTAATACCTCACTCCCCTAAGGTAATATCTGCTATGGTTACAACAGAATGAACAACATCAACGCTTCACAACCTTCAGTTAATTTATACCATGTTCACATTTTGTTTGTCATTCAGTGACCACCTCTTTGAATTTTAAAACAATCCATTTTTTTTAAATTGAAAATTATGAAGGTGTTTGTCCACATATGAACTAAAATAATCTTGCATATCATACTCTGGGAAGCATTAAATTGAGAATACTGAAACAATTATTATTATTTTGTTAATGAAATAATACAGCAAGTGTGTCATTGCAATGGAAAAAAATAAATAAATAAATAAGCACATGAACAGAAACAACAGATGTAGCTTTAGATCACTAGATAACATCAATTAATCAATACACTTGAGCTCCCCAAGGAGCATAGACCTTCAACAAACAAAGGTCATGCACAACTCACTAGAGTTCACGTTGGGCCATTCTCGCTTAAGCTATTTGTCGTTTGTCTTCCCCATCATTTTCACCTCTGCTCTCGTTTCTTTCTCGGTGTTTGTGGTTTTTTTAGTCTGACCTCTGCAATGAGCTCGTTCTCTTCTCCGTGTGG
>JAMPIV010011737.1:10000-17500 GCA_024509875.1 Oreohelix idahoensis | reverse complement strand
CAATAACTTTAAGACCACGGTCCCTGAAACAAGAAGGTTGTACCTCCTACTTCAGAACTAATTTATACTCTAGTTCTACACTGAGCACAATACCTAACAAACCTGAGTTCAGAGCGTTAGGCCAACTGTCAGCTTCATCTGAAATACTTTACACCAGTATATTCCTCCTTAATGGTTACTACGCCTCTGCAATTCCAGCATTATTTCTTTCTAGTCAATAATCTAGGTGTCAGTGTACTGCTTGGCAATTCCATGTAGTTTTACTTTCCTCCGACACCTTCTGTTCAGGCTGGAGCACTATAGGCTTTACCTCATGTTCGCTACTGAACCACACATATATACAGACATAAGTATCAATTTACATTCAATTTTCATTAAAAGATGTCAAATATTTCAAGCTTACCACAATTCATGGAAATATTACACAGTGACGTTGAATGGCAATGAATATAGCACAACTCCGATATGCCGATGTCCCAGGCTTTTATTTAGAAAAAATATACCCTGGTGCTCAACGCACTGTTTCTTAGTAGGTTTATTACAAGATGTGGCCCAGAACCGACGCTCTGAATTGAGTATATTCGCAGCTCTACCCAATCAGGCCATGTTTACCCAATCGTTTGAAAAAAAGTACTTCTACTCCCGTTTCCCCTGACAACGAAAGATAGTATTTATAGTCCGACTAATCGTGTTTAGCCTTACATTTGTTGCGCTCCAATCAAATAGAAGTTAACATGGAGACTCATTTCCTGTACAATGGTGGCCTAAAATTCTGCCACTGAGCGATTCTGATTTTGGTGTTGTCTGACACCCTCACTATTTTATTTTGGCTATAATTTGGTAATTCCTAGACTATTTGCGTAACGTTTTACATATTCTTGGTTAGCAAGTCCTAAGGAACCCAAATATGCAAATTTAAAAGAGCTAAGTGGCTGCGTTCAAAATATGCAATTTCTTCTACCTCCTGTTTACTTCGAAGATGTGCTGTCTGGGTACTGTAATGTTTTCAAACGTAAACCAGTATAATGTCATATTTCCCAATAAGCGTTTTTCAGGATTTTAAAACCTAACTCTGGTATGGGTAGTGTTTTTTATCACTGTCGATTTGAAAAAAAAAAGCTAGTGCTTGTGGCCTTACACGCGTGATGGTAGTAATTGTGTATCGCGCGACTCGTGTTAGTATTGCCTGTGCCTGCTTTCTGCCTCTCCCTTCTTCCTATCTTTAGTCCATCTGTCTTTTGTTTTTGGTAACATAGTGTAGAAAAAGACATGAATGGAATTTTAATTCTAGGTCAACTTGCGTATTTCAAGGTTTTTCTTAGAAATGGAGTACACTTTTTAGTGTGTTTGGGAAACGCGTGTATACTGCAGAAGGCTTTACTATCAACGTGAAACGTTACAATTTGCAGACGAAGGGGAAAACAAGGGGGATTTCGAGTACAGTCATTGTGACAGCACTGTTCTTTACCATTCTTCTTTCCTTTTATTAAATTTATTTGTTAGGCTTTGCATTTACGTTTTAATTTATATATGTGGATGTAGAATTTCACGACAGCATCTAACTCCAATCTATTGTCTCCTATAACTCCAACCTGATATATCACCAACCAGTCCTCGTCTCATATACTCCTATCATAAGAACATAACAATATTGTTAGGATATATGTTACCAGCTATTGTCAGAGAGGGCGTGATATAGTATAGGGGGAAGGACATTGTTGTATCACACCTAGGTGTACATATTATTGGATTTATTCATGTATTGATTTATATTATGGGATGTATTCATGTATAAAATGTATTCATGTATTGAATCTATATTATTGAATGTATCCATGTATTAGTTTATCAGAAAGAATGTTTTGCAAGTAGACACCTGTCTTGTCTCGCTATTGCTAAATCATACTGAGCCATGTTGTCATTCATCCCACATGCATACATCGGAGACACGCTCATTTCACTCACACTAGAAATAGGTGGGCTTGAGGACAGAAATTAGCCCCTATTTTTGCTTTGTTACAGGTTTAATTGTGTCCTAAAAACCTGAGGTCGTATGTTCGAGTCAATCCCGCTGCCTGGAACTCCGCAGGAGCATAGAGGTTGACCAAACTCTACATCTTTGGTCCCCCTCAGTCTTGGGTGGGCTAAAGGAACGATACTCTGCCGGTGGTGTGAACCAAACAAAGAAGAACAGACTTAAGAGAGATGAGTACACATTAGTACCATTTCTGTCGGCATTGTGAGCATAGAAACTGTCAATGAAGAAAACGTGAATTAGCGTAGCAAGAGACAATAATAAGATCATAGTGGATAAATTATACGTAAATAACAGCATAGCTGATAAACGTTATATCCTTAATTAACAGCACAGCTGATATAATTTTTGTTCCTATAATTGGAAAACGTGTTGTAATATTTATAAATATAAATATTTGTAAATCATATGTAAACTTACCAATTCATTTCATTCCATTTTTTTTCTAACATTCACCTTTCAGCACAAGAGTAGATAGTGTATATATACTAAAATAGAAGGAAATTGTATTTTGAACGACTTGTCAATTTTATCATTGTTAAGTAAAAATCTGTTTCCTTGCTTTGTTTAATATCACAATTAGTTACACAGCAGAGGTGGCGCTGTATGTCGGTCTCCTCTATACTATTGTTTCGAGATCAGATCATTCACAGCCGTAACTAATTTGTGATACCAGTAGTCCTCTCAGACACTGGGACTTCACCATTTTCTGCAGAAATTCTATTTCTGTAATTGTCAGTACTATACTGATCCAAGAGCCAAATAAAACCTCTCGCCACACTGGGGGCTCGTTCCTGGGATATTTCTGTATATCTTGAGCCATACTTAGTCTATTCATCTATCTACACTCTATCTTGTGCCACCCATAGGTAACATAAGAAAATAAATTTTATTTTTTGGAGAAAATCATTATAGGATTTTTATAAAATTATTTTTGTAGGAGGAGTACCATTTAGTACTCAGTAAATAGTTGATGCTCACAAAGTTGCAAGGAAATTTATTTGTTCATTTAAATTAAGTTTAATTAAAATATTTGGTTATAGTAACTATACATACCCTCTTTAAGTAACGCCATGGCTGATCTAGTGAAGTTCAGGACTGCGATCATGCAGATGGGTAAGGAATTAAATTTGACAGGTAATGCTCTCACTCAGTATGTCACAACAGAAGTGGACAAACACATGGATAGGGAAGAAAGAAAGTTGCAATTAGAGGCAGAAGCCAAAAGACTGGAAGCTGAAAGAGAAGCCAAAAGACTGGAAGCTGAAAGAGAAGCCAAAAGACTGGAAGCTGAGAGAGAAGACAAAAGACTGGAAGCTCAGAGAGAAGACAAAAGACTGGAAATTGAAGCCAAGAAATGGGAGGCTGAAAATGAGGCAAAGAAAATTGAAGCTGAGGAAAGGAAATTACAAGCAGAGAGAGACCATCAGTTAAGATTAAAAGAGCTTGAAATTCAGGCAAATACTGGCAATAATGGTGGTAGCTCACCTCACTCTGAGAGTAGCTCCAGCCAGAGCACCTCAAGTGGGCCATGAATTTTCATCTGGACCCATTTGTTGAGAAAGAAGACGCCATTGAGTCGTACCTGGATAGATACGAAAGACTAGCCACTACCTATGGCTTAGTGAAAGAAAAGTGAAGTCCTAAACTATCTCAGGGATTGAGAGGTGTGGCCTACAATGTGTATTTAAAGCTGTCAAGAGTTGACCAGGAAGATTATGAAATCCTGAAGCAGGAATTGCTTGTGAGATATAAAAATAACTCAGAATCGTCTAGAAAGAAATTCCGAACAGCTAAACTTCTTCCAGGAGAAAACTATCACCAATTCTCTGCTAGACTGGAAACCTATTTGGAAAAATGGAGTAGTTTAGGAAAGTGTCAGGATCTGAAAGAAATGATAATGATGGAGCAAGTGAAAGAGTCCATGCCTCAAGAAATGAGGAAGTTTATCATGGAACAAGGAGCAGAGAGATTGGAAGATATTGTAACTGTTGCTGAGAGATATCAAGCAGCTCAGGCAGAATTATTAGGAAATAAGAAGAAGCAGGGTGAAAACTTCAAATCATCACAAAACTATACCAATATGAACAAAAGGACCATACCACAAGGAACAAACAAAGATTTGACCAAAAGGACAAAAACCCTCTAAGATCGGATAAGACACCTTACCGGAAGGAAGGAAAGTGGTGTAAAACTTGTCTAATGAGTAACCACAATACTGCGGACTGCAGAAGGAAGAATCCTCCTCATCATGCTGCATGTCTTACAACAGGGAATCAGGGAAGGAATGAACTGGCAGTAAGTCAGAAGGACTTCCATCATCCCCCTGTCTGTGAGGAAGTGACCGTGAATGGCACTCAAGTACTGTGTTTATATGACACAGGATTGGACTTTGATTCAGTTGTGTGCTCTTCTCTAGTGAGTCCTGACCAGATAACCACAGAAACAGTCGAAATCAGAGGACCGATCAAGGGAGCAAGAACCATGACACTACCCATAGCTCGAATCAACATAAGATCTCGCTATGTGGAAGGAGAAATCAAAGCAGCAGTGATGGACGACCCTATTTACCCTTTGATTTTGGGGTGTAGGTATGTTTTCCTTGGAGAACCTATAAAACCTGTAGTTATGACAACAGTCCAGACCAGGGAAAGCTCCAGGAAAATGGAGGAGAATCCTATCAATACTCATCCAGAAGAGATGAAAAAGGCTCAGGCAGCAGATAGCACACTGAAGCCTTGTTTTGGCAAATTGCCTAAGCACATAACCCTCCAGAGAAAGGAGACTTGTATATGAAGAATGGCCTACTATACAGAAAAGCTGGAACAGGACCTAAAGGGCATGGACAGCTTGTAGTGCCAAAATCTACAGGGAGAAGGTTATGACGCTAGGACATGCTATACCCTTCAGTGGACATATGGGAATAGGGGCCACTGGACAATTACAGAGGAATTACAGAGGACATAAAAAGATATGTAAGATCCTGTCCAGAATGCCAAAGAGTAGCTCCTAAGCATAGGACTGCACCAGCAACACTGGGAGAAATGCCTATTATGGGAACCCCTTTTGAACGTGTTGCAGTAGATATTGTTGGACCCCTCACTAGGACCAAGAAGAGAAATGCTTACATCTTAACCTTGGTTGATACTTGCTCTATGTGGGGAAAAGCAGTGGCCATGTCAGCTATAGATTCAAAGCACGTGGCAGAGGCCCTGTTGACAATATTTACCCGATTAGGTTTCCCGCATCAGATATTTGCTGACCACGGGGCTCAGTTTAAGGGAAAGCTAACACAAGAAGTATTCAGGATATTTCAAGCCAGGCACTATCATTGTAGTCCCTACCATGCCCAAGGGAACGGTCAAGTAGAGCGGTTCAAATGGTACGCTAATTTTCAATCCTTAGAAAGCTGGCGAGTGAAAAACCTGATACTTGGGATACATACTTACACCGCTGCACTTTTTTTGCATATAGGGAAGTACCCCACAACTCAACTGGATTGGCTCCAGCTACATTGTTGTTTGGAAGACCAATAAAAGGTCCACTGGAAGCACTGCTGCGGACATGGACTGATGAAAAGGCAGAGGAAACAGTGACTTCCGCATACCAGTACGTCAACGAGTTGACATCTCGATTGAAAGCAGGTTGGAAACTGGCCAATGATAACTTAAGACAGGCCAGGAGGAAGCATGCTGCGTACTACAACAAAAAAGCAAAGGATAGGGAACTGGAGGTGGGTTAAAAGGTGTTATTACTGTTGCCAAGCAGCAATAATAAATTGCAGATTGGATGGCAGGGACCCTATGTCATACTGGAGAAACTTTCCAGGACCAATTATAAGATTGACAAGAAAGGAAGGAGAAGGTATATCATGTCAATCTTCTTAAAAAATACTATGACAAGGAATCATCAGAAGTTGCACATATTATGACCCTAGCCATTGCAACAGAAATGCACGGTGAACCACTTCACTCTATGGAGTATCCACTCACAACTACAGAGGATTATGTTCAAGTAAATATTAGTGAACATTTAACTCCAGAGCAGAAGAAGAGGGTTCAGAAAGTGTTGGAAACCCATGCTGATGTGCTCACAGATAAGCCAGGTCGTACGAATCTGTTAGAGTACGACATGAAGGTTACCGACCCTACCCCAGTATGCATGAGAACATACCCTATACCCTATGCGAAAGCCCAAGCACTAAGGGAGGAAGTTGATTATCTGTTGAAGGAGAAAATTATCTCGAAGTCAGACTCTCCCTATAGCTCAAGTGTGGTGCTATTGGGAAAACCGAGTGGTGAACACAGGTTATGTATTGACTACCGGAAGCTTAATGCGATCACAGAATCTCAGGTGGACCCATTACCTGACACAAACCAGCTGTTCTCTACACTGAGTAAGGCTAGGTATTTATCGAAGGTAGATCTAAGCAAGGGATACTACCAAATACCAGTGAAACCAGAAGTTAGGAGAATGCTGGCATTCAGTACATCAGACGGACACTACAGCAGTTAATGTACTCCCTTTGGGCTGAAAAATGCTCCAAGTATCTTTTCAAGAATGATGAGGAAATTTATATGGAACCTCTACAAATCCCCTTATCACTAACTTTATGGATGACATTCTTGTTGCTACAAACACATTTGAAGAGCATATAGTAGCGCTCTCCATGTTGTTTGACAGACTGAGAGAAACTGGATTGACTGCACGTCCAACCAAGTGCTATATCGGTTGTAAGGAGTTGGAATTCTTAGGTAACACTATTTCTGCAGGTCATATGTCTCCTGACCCAAAGAATATAGAGAAGTTAAAGAAGGCACCCAGACCTCAAACGAAGAGAGATGTGAGATTCATTCGTGTATTTATGTGGGCTTCTATCAGAAGTACATACCCCCATTAACTCTCTGTGTGCACCATTAACTAACTTAACGAAGAAAGGACAGCCTGACAAAATCCAATGGAATGCTGATTGTGAAAAAGCTTACATAGAGCTAAAAGCAAAACTCACCAGCAAAACCATCCATTACACTAATACCCGATATCACAGGAATTTGTATTAAGAAAACGACGCTAGCAGTATAGGTATGGTGCAACTCTCTTGCAGAAATCAAAAGCCCAGCCGGAGGAACTTTTACCAGTCGCCTACGCCAGTAGGAAGCTGAATGCAGCTGAGTTGAACTACTCGACCATAGAGAAAGAATGTTTAGCTCTAATTTGGTCCATCAACAAATTTTCACCTTATCTGTATGGGACACACTTCATTGTCCAAAGCGATCACCAACCTTTAACATTCTTGGCTGCATCTAAAAAGCTAAATTCGAGATTGTTAAGGTGGAGTCTGCTTCTGGCGCCTTATTCCTTTACCGTGAATTACATTCCGGGAAGAGACAATGTAGGAGCTGATTTTTTAAGTCGACACCCTAGTACTCTGGAAGGACAGACGCAAAAGGATTAACCACAGCAGG
>JAMPIV010011737.1:0-5000 GCA_024509875.1 Oreohelix idahoensis | reverse complement strand
AGTTGTAACTTTGTTTCTTTGCTTGTGCCTTGCCATAGGTTTTTCATCTGTATTAGTTTATGTGAAGCAATTGCAAGTCTTCTTTTAATTTCTACTGCACAGTCGCCAGAGCTGTTGATGATTGATCCTAAGTATTCGAATTCATTGACACTTTCCAGTTCTTCGTTATCAATTTCAATTTCTGGTTTGGTCTTTACTTTGTCTGTTGTCAATACTTTGGTCTTCTTGGTGTTTAGGTATAGATTCTGGGCCTCGCTGTGTTTTTTGGTGGACAGAAGTAATTGTTCAAGTCCTTCTGGGTTGGTCGATAGGAGGACTGTGTCGTCAGCATATCTGATTTCCGGGATCTGGTACCCGCCGATGTTAAATGAGTCAAACTCTGTGTGTTCTTGGTCATCTCTTACGTTTCTCATGATATTCTCGGCATAAATGTTAAACAGGTAAGGGGAAAGGGTACAGCCTTGTCTTACTCCTTTCTGTACTTCAAACCATTCTGATGTTTCCCCCTCTATTCTTACGGCTGCCTGTTGTTCTTGGTACAGCAGTGCGATGAGTTGTATAAGGTGGTTTGGAAATCCCATATTTTTCATAATAGCCCATAACTGCTGATGTTGTACACAATCGAAAGCCTTGGTGTAATCAATGAAACAAGTATGTAGGTCAACGTTGAATTCTCTACACTTTTCTATGATGATCCTCATGTTGAATATATGATCTCTAGTGCCTCTGTCTGTCGGCGTCTGTGGCCTAATGGATATGAACGCAGTTTCATAATCCAGATATACCAGGTTCGAAACCTGCTGCAGGCGGTTTGGTAGCAGATCGCTTTGTGTGGATTTTTAACAATGGTATAAGCGCCGTACCGTTCAGAAAGCAATGGCAAACTACTGAATGAAAAAATTGCCTAGAAAAATCACAAACAGCCAATAAAAGCTGGGGTTGATTGCCACGTCCTGGATAAGCAACTAACTTTTAGTGCCTCTACCTGGTCGAAAACCCGCCTGTACTTCGTTTATTTCTGTTTCTAGCTTTTGATACAAGTGATGATATATATATCCTATAGATACATGTGATGATATATATATATATATCCTATAGATACAAGTGATGATATATATATCCTATAGATACAAGTGATGATATATATATATCCTATAGATACAAGTGATATTATATATATCCTATAGATACAAGTGATGATATATATATCCTATAGATACAAGTGATGATATATATATCCTATAGATACAAGCGATGATATATATATATATATTTATATATATTATATATATATATATATATATATATATATATATATATATATATATATATATATATATATATATATTTTTTTTTTTTTTTTTTTTTTTTTTTTTTTTTTTTTTACTTAACTCTTTAACCCCCAAGAGCCAGTATACTGTTTTTCCCGCTAGACCCATTTGGCCCAATCAACAGTATACTGGCTTTCGTATCTCTTGATCTTTTCTAGGGCTGTTTTCTAATTTTGACAACTCAAAAACACTATTTTCTTAAAGTATAGCCATCCATTATGGACTTTTGTTATTTATGAATATGAACATTTAAAAAAATTATTTCCAAACAAAAACAATAAAAACATACTGGTATGGCCATTTTTGTTTGGGCCAAACCCACTTTTTTGCTTGGGACTGAAAGAGTTAACCAACGGCACTTGGGCTTTCAGCCCTTCGGCCCAATGACATGTCATTGCGAGGCTGGGGAACCTGAGGACTTTCCTTCCAACCCGGTCAGGAGCTTCGCTCCTTCCCATCCACAGAGGGTTTATCACAGGAGCCGTTCAGGTTATTCAGTCAAATTTCCGGTCGTAAACATTCCTTCAAACGCTGACGCCCGGGTTTGAACCATGAACACCTGGTCGCCAGTACAACGCCGAAGCCATTACACCAGCGCGGCTCCCATATATATATATAGATACAAGTGATGATATATATATATATCCTACAGATACAAGTGATGATATATATATATCCTACAGATACAAGTGATGATATATATATATATATATATATATATATATATATATATATATATATATATATATATATATATATATATATATATATATATATATATATAGATACAAGTGATGATATATATACAATACCCAAGCATGACATAATAGCAGTCATGGGTGATTTTAACGCCAAAGTAGGTGACAACAACGATGGAGTACAAAGATATCTCGGTACTCATGGCATAGGCTGTATGAATCAAAATGGCGAAAGACTTCTAGAACTTTGTGAAATATCAAACCTCGTTGTGGCAGACACCATCTTTCCACATAAGAATATCCACAAGATAACATGGAATTCACCTGATGGCAGAACTAAGAACCAGATAGATCACTTCTGCATAAGCGCTAAATTTCGCTCATCAGTTCAAGACGTCAGAGCAAACAGAGGTGCAGAGATCGGAAGCGATCATAACCTCTGCATAGCTAAACTGAGAATTAAACTGAAGAAGTTATACCAACAGAATAAAAATAGAAGAATAGATGTACACAGACTGCAATCAAATGATATAAAGGAGGAATATAATGTCAAAATGAACAACTATTTCTATGCTTTAGGCAAAATTGACAACGATATCACCACCAAGACAATCGATACTAAATGGGAACAACTGAGAACAGCAATGACAGAAGCAGCAGTAGCGACCACGGGATACCTAGTACATAAAAAGAAAAAATGGATGAGAGAAGATACTTGGGATAAAATACAAGAAAGGAAAACAGCAAAACTTAAACTACTAGCGGCAAGTACACATAATGCAGTTGAATCTTGCAAACTAACTTATAACTTGTTAAATAAAGAAGTGAAGACAAAAACTCGAAGAGATAAAAGACATTTCATCAATGAACTGGCCGTAGAAGCTGAAAATGCTGCAAGAACTGGTAATAGTAGGTGCCTTTATCAAATTACAAAACAACTATGTCACCAGCCTACTGCTATGGAAACACCTGTTAAAGGTAAATTAGGGAATTCAATACCAACAGACTTACTTACTTACTTACTTAGTCGTTCCCCTTCTACCGTGAGGTGTAGAGGTTTGGAAGAGAGAGCGCCAGACCATTCTATCAGCTGTCTTCTTCCTGGCCTGGTTCCATTCTAGTCCTCGGTCCTTCAAAGATTGTCTAATGTTGTCCTCCACAGCGGACTCTGGGTCGTCCTGGAGGTCTGGATCCCTGGCTCTTTGTTTCCCATGCTTGTCGTGGTAGCCGATCTTCTCCCATTCTGCAGACATGGCCAAACCATCTTAGTTGGGACTGTTCTATTTGGGTCTGCAGCGGATGGGATTTTAGGCCTTGACGGATCGTCTGGTTGCGGACCATGTCTCTTCTTGTTACTTCAACCACTTTCCTCAGATACCTCATTTCTGAGGTTTGGATCTGGCTTTTGTGGGTTGTAGTCATTGCCCACGACTCGCATCCATATGTCAAGACTGGGACATAGGTGGAGCGGTATACAGCCATCTTCGTTTTCTTACCAACCTCTTTCTTGCTGAGGAATCCACGATTTATGGCCTGAAAAAAGTCTCCCAGCCGCTGCTTTTCGAGTGGCCAACTCTTCTTTGATGCCTCCCTTTCGGTCTATAATAGCTCCGAGATATTTAAAGTGGTCGACCTGCTCCAGGACCTGTTCTCCCAACTTAATCTGATGTTGTCTTTCTTCTCGTGATATCACCATGGATTTTGTTTTAGAGCTGCTTATGACCATCCCTCTCTTCTCCAGCTCTTCCTTCCAGACTTGCAGGTTGGATTGGAGATGTGCCTCTGATTTAGCAATCAGGGCAACATCATCAGCAAATGCCAGCTCCGAAATATAGACCTGTCTCACAACCACCTTGCCAATAACTTGCGATGAATTCACGGTGGACGAGATCAAACAAGCCGTTAAAAGATTAAAAAATTTTAAAGCTGCTGGAGTTGAGGAAATTTGAGGGGAAATGAGTAAAGCAGGTAATGGCAACAACCTATTGAGAATTTCGATATTATAAATGAAGTATGGAGAGAAGAACAACCACCACAACAATGGAAAGACAGTATTATTGTAAAGTTACCGAAGAAAGGTGATCTATCAGACTGTAATAACTGGCGTGGTATATCTCTATTATCAGTACCTGGAAAATTATTATGTTGCATGATGTTAGAAAGACTTAAATTGCATGCTGACGAAAAGATCAGAGAAGAACAAGCGGGTTTCAGGCCGAAACGATCATGTATTGATCAAATATTCACACTAAGAACAATTATAGAAGAATCAGTGGAAAGGCAATCGCCACTTATTATCACCTTCGTCGATTTTCAAAAAGCCTTTGATAGTCTACACCGCCCATCATTGTGGAAGATACTTACAATCTATGGTTTTCCAACAAAATATGTGAATATAATCAAAGCGCTATATGACAATGCAAAATGTTGTGTTAGAACAAATAAAGGGAATACAGAATGGTTTACAGTAGAAACAGGGGTGAAACAAGGCTGTATTATGTCACCACTACTTTTTGGAATAGCTATTGATTGGGTTATGAGAAACTATACCCACAATGAACAATTGGGTATAAAATGGACAAATGGAAAATTCCTGGGGGACCTGGATTTCGCAGATGATGTAGCATTCTTAAGTTCAACACCAAGACAATCCCAAGAAGCAATAAATAATTTGTGTCATCTCTCGGTTAAAATAGGTCTCCAAATAAATGCCTCTAAAACTAAAGCTATGAACTTTTCTAACGAGACCTTTGATATCATCTTGAACGGGGAAAAACTACAGAAAGTTGAAAGTTTCAATTATTTAGGCAGTAAAATGACTCAGAACGTGACTCCATTACGGCGATATCTTGATGGAATCATTCTCCATGTTCATTGCTGACTTCGCCAAGGTTGTCAGGGAAAAAGTTAAGATGCGAATCGAGCAAATGGATTTTGAGGGACATGTTTACAGCCCATAATTATGTATGCA
>JAMPIV010011736.1:582500-664820 GCA_024509875.1 Oreohelix idahoensis | reverse complement strand
CTCTTCTAAGCGCGTCTGTCTTTCATTACGCAGTGTATATAATACATTAATGATAGTCATTTAGCTAGGTCATTAAGCAGTGTGCGTATCTCAAGGTTTTTCTACGAAATACAGTACACGTTTTAAATTTTTAGAAACCAGTATCTGCTGTATGCTTTACTAGTAAAACGTGACAGCGTTTACAATTATGCTGACGAAGTAGAAAAAGAGGATTTTTGTACCCCATTGTGACAAGCACTCGTCTTTTACCATTCTTCTTTCCCTTTTATTGAATGAATTCGTAGCTTTACTTTTACGTTTTTTTTAGATTGTGAGTTAGTATGTTTCACGACAATTGCGTTTAAAGTGTGTTTTTCCATTTCTTTACGTGACATGTCAATTTTGGTTTCAATAAATGCCGTTTGACGTACCAATTACGTTTAGATCAGATTTGTTTATGGTTTGTTGTTGTTGTGTCGTTTGTCGAGTATCCCATATCTGCTGAGCATATCTACTCTTGGCAGCCCAGGCCAGTCTTAAAAAAGTGCAGGTTTCTGCAGTTGTTTTTTTAATTTCCATTTAGTGGATTGGTACTGTCAGAGGGTCGTAAGTTTTTTTCCTGGCGGTGTGATTGATGGACACCCCATGAGGAAGTGTCGGTTGTGTCATAGGGATGAGAACGAGTGTCCTACACATGGTAGGGCTGATGGTTGATACGGTGTTAGATGCTAATGACTCTGGCGTGTCTGTTTCGGAACTGAAAGATAAACTTTGATCTCTCCGCTAAGTCTGTTTTATGTTGTCGTTGTCTTTTGGCAGTCATTTCATTAAAACATTTCCGCCTGTCGGCCCGTTCGCCCATCTGTTCCAGCCAGATTTCCCTTGTTTGTTTCTGAAATCTGTTTGACTGTTCGTCATGCTGCAGGGTCTTCCTTTTGTTGTTAGAGGCTCCTGCTTTTGCAGTCATCAACTGTCTCATTGCCAGTAAGATCACTGTGTCCAGGGATCCTGTAGGTTACACTGATGATAGCTGTGAGCAAGTTGTGTACCGCTCTTACCTATAAGAAACTTTCTTGTTTTCATATGGAGTCTGGGTAAGTGCTCCAGAACAGACACGGAAGTCAACTGAAAACACTATATCTGATGGCTTTCGTTTCCATAAGGTCAAAACTGTGGTGTAGTAATTCAATGGCTGTCTATGGGACCTCACCTCCGCTTCACAATTTAACAATTCTCACCACAGGAGTCCACAGAACTCATAAAGATCCATCCAGGTAACCATATGCAAAAACGCCGTATCCTGCAAAAGAGGTGGTCTGTAAGCTGAACCATCTGTGTAAGGCCTGGATTGCTGACGTTGGGTAGCTGTTTATGGTCTCCAAGGCACACGTCTTCAGATTGTGGGTATTTGTATTCCTTTGTTGGCGCGTTTTATCTATCATCTGTGTTTTTTGACAGTTGGTTTTGGTGGAAGTTTTCCAAGGGGGCGGTCCAAAGTATTGTTTTCCAATTCTCTCTCTCGTGCGGGAGATGGTTTTAATCATTTTCCTCTTTGGCTATGTCAAGGAGAGATAGTTGTTTCAGGCTCGTGTTTGTTTCCAAGTGTCAATAAGTAACTTTGTTTGGGTGGTCTTCTCTTAGTCTCCTGTATCTCTCTACAGCTTCAGTCAGTGCTCTTTTAACTCCTGAGATCCAGCGGCTCTATATTGCATCTATCTCTCATACGGCTGTGGGTGTTGATCCATCCCGCCTCAAAATTAACCTGAGAGGCTTGGTTCTGGCACACGGTCCAGAGCTGAGATGGTATTAGTACTTACAATGGTCTGGAGGGGAAGGTTTATAGTCTCTAGCGATTCGCTGATCTCACATAGCCAAAGAATTCAGTGTGAACGAAGGGTTTGTATTATCCGCTCCCCAATTTGTACTAGCTAGCCGGGTGAGGAGGTTTAGGCGCTTACATGCTTTTTCCCTGAGGGTGTGGATGTGTCCATCTAGTTTCAATTGGTCTGTCCAGTTTTACTCCTTAGATTAGACTTGGGTGCTCCTCTTTTGTTAATGTTTCCCCACTCAGTTTGATGTTGATTAGGTTTTTTTGCTATTTTGTTGGCTGCGGGAGAAAGTGGTGTATTCAGTTTTCTGCGCATTGATTTTAAGTTTCCACAGTTCACAAATATACTGACATTGTAAGGAGGAGCTCTGTTGATCTTGGCTTTTGCCAGGATGGGATTTTTGTCCAAGTAGTCCAGATGGCAAGGTCATCAGCAAACAGCGCCTTCGACACATTCAGATGTTTGGCAAAGGTCATTTAATGAAGATGAGGAAAAGGTACAACTTAAAAGGAGAACCTGAGGCAGTCCTTCTTCCAGCGTTCTTTTTCCGTGAAATTGCACCGGCATAGTTGGTAGCTATGATTCTATTTGTTTAGGAAGGCCTGTAATCCATCAATCATTTTCCCTCCTATTCCCATTTTTCTCATCTTTAGCAAAAAGTCCCTTTCTCCAAACTCTGTCGTAGGCTTGCTCAAGGTCGATGAACACAGCTATTGTGCTTTTTCCCCTCTTGAAAGCCATCCCATTACATTCTGTGTAAACATGAAGAGGGGGTCATCTGTGCGGCAACTTAGTCCTGAAGCCTGCCTGTTGTTGTCCAGAAGGTTCCAGCTTTCCAACCACCAGTAATAGTCTGTTTGTTTACCATTCCCTCGACCAGCTTGCCTAAGCCATGTAGTGAGGAATATGGGCCTATAGCTTCTTGGTGTTCCCTGGTGGGTTTCCCTTTCTTCAATATAGGCAAGATGGTTGCTGTCAGCCATGCTGATGGTAACGCTGTCCCTCGTATTCCACGTTTGCTATTGATGAACCATAGAAAGTGTCTCTCTTTTGCCTTTGGCCCTAGTTGACAAATCATCTCATTTTTAAATTTTATCTGGTCCTGGAGCTTTATTTTTTTGGCCATTATTTTCCGTAGTGCCATTCTCAGTTCTTGCGGACGGAACGGGTCCATCGAACGCAGCACAGGTGACATACCTTACTTTTGCTGTCCACCTGTTGTACTCTGTTTTATTTAGGGTGTTAGGGTATTTTTCAGCCTTCTTTCTAACCTCTCTCCTTTCTTTGACTGCTTCAGCTAGTTCAGATGTCCAGTAAGGTTTATATTTCTTATGCTTCCCCCTTGGGATGCACTTTTTGGCAGCTGTTAGGATTGTGGTACACATGTTGTTGTATGTAGTATTAATGTTATCAGTTCTAATGATTTGACTGAACCCAGCGTCAGATTCTCGGCCGTAGCGGTCCCAGTCTGCTTTCCTGAAGTTCCAGGATGGTTTACACATGGACTTCTGTGTCATCTGTGGTGTTAAAATAGTTGTTAAAACAGGGCGGTGGTCACTTCCCACGTCTTCTAAGACTTTGATGATACTATTTTCTGCTATGTCAGCTGAAACAAATGTCAGATCTGGCCGGCTGGTCGAGCCGTGTGCCCTGTGTAGGAGTGTTGGTGTAGTTTCCAAGTTCTGCAGTAGCATTAAGTTGGTACTGCTGCACAGCTCCTCAACCTCTAGGCCCCTACTGTTAAAGCGCCTGTATCCTAGAGCAGGAATGTGAGCATTAAAATCAACAGCTACGACAGTTTTCTTTAGTATGGGCTCAAACTCAGGCAGACCTTTTGATGAGGTCGGGGGACAGTAAATGTTGTGTAGTGTGTACTTCGGGTTATCTTTGCCCCATAGCTTTATTATTTGGTGGTCGATATCCCCCGCAGGGTTGTTGGTTACTGTGGCTTGGGTATCATTTCTGATTAAGGTCATGATGCCTTGGCACTTCAGGCATTCACATTTGTACTGTGTATAACCCATGATGTTAATTTGTCTCCGTGGGAGTATTGTTTCCTGCAGAAGGGCTACTTGTACTTGATGTTCGTGTAGTATTTTTGTAAGCTCAATTGTCTTGTTCAGTAGTCCAGCTATATTTAGCTGTAAAATGTTAAGGTTCCCCTTCGCTGACTTTTCACAAGGAGCAGGGGATTTATCTCTCTTGCGCGGGCCTTGGTAACCGAGGCGACGCCCGAGCTCGTATGGAATATGTTGTTTGACTGGCATTGGAGGTATTGGGTGTTTGCTGCAGACATCTCCCTCCCAAAGAATGCAATGTGTGTGTCTTCCTCCATGAGTATTGGGTTGATTTGCTTGGCCACTCACCTTTTTGGCTCTAAAGATCACTTCGCTCTGGGGGTTCAGGTGGGGTTCACAGAGATGCATTCCCCGCTAGTCACAAGCGCTCACGATGCAGGCCTCATTTCTTCGTTCTGTGGCTGAGCTTTTGCTGTGGCTGTGTCACGTCCTGCATCCTATGCCTTCACGATTTTCCCGAGCAGAGCGGTTCTAAATTTCCATTGAGTTTTAGTGGCTTTGCTTCCCGTGACTCAGGAGTTGGACAAAATCTGACGATGGGTGCAATGTCAGGTCGCATGGCACTCTTGCTGCAGCTGGGACATAGGGCAGGGCCCGGATCCCTTCTAGGTAAAGACCTATCTTTTACCATCACCACTTCAGGATCCTTGGTGAGGTGTAACGTGGATTGGACAGAGAAAGCTTGGTAGGCAAGTAGAGAAGAGAGAGAGTAGCATTTAACACATGAGTGGGGTTTGGGTTGGTGTTGACCAAAGCATGGTCCACTTGCCGGTGGGTATTGCGCCTACACCTTCGGAGGAGTCCCAAACAACTCGCGACCCAGTTATACCGCCAGGCACTCGGTCGCCCCCATAGCAAACTCTGTGAAAACGGGGTCACCACATGAAGGTGCTGCTATGGACACGTTTGTACAGGAGAGGCCATATGCTAGAAGCTTACTACAAGACAGTAGCTTCCACGGCGATCACTGCACCTGGATATGAGAGGCTGTGTGTTCGCATCAACATCCATTGATGTAGGTGGGACGTCGGAGCCCGAACCCTACATAGACCCCGTTTTATGGTTTCAACCAAGGTTTTTCTAAGTGGCCCTTGACTTTTGACGAGTAGTATAGTTGTGTTACGATCACTACACAATTTTTTTCGCTTCATTTAAAAAATTATATATATTCCAGAAAATCGTACCCTGAAACGAATATTACCTAAAAAAAAAAAAAAGCAGAAGGCATGAAGAAAAGGAAAATGCAAGAAGAAGCTGAAACGTAAAGTGGCATTGTTTTTTTTAAGTTGGTACTTCATCAGCAGTAATTGTGTCAGATTTGAGTGTTGACCAACCCACGAGTATATCAGAAGAACAATTAAATGTATTTCAAGAATCAGACTTGTCTTTAAAGAGGTCAGAAGATGTTGAAAATTGGAGCAGTAGAGAGCAGGGGAAAAAAAAAACAGCACAGACCGTATCAGATGCAATTCAGTATGTAGGCTTGTTGGAGTTTGATAAAACTCAAAGAAAGTCATTTAATCAGATGCACTGAAGGCAGAAATTATCAGATAAGGTTCGAAATATTTTTTTAAATAGTGAAGGTCCTTTTATTCTCAAACAATATCGATCAATGAATGAAAGATGGTTTAACAGAAAGCTAGGGAATGGGTATGAAGAATACGTTAGGTGCACTTGGCTTGTTTATTCTTCAGGAAAAAAGGCAGCTTTTTGTTTTTGTTGTCCGTTATTTTCTCAAACTGACAATCAGTCCTTGTTGGAGCAGTGTAGCAAAATTTGTACCACTACCTTTAGGATCGATACCAGCAGTGCAATTGTATTGACCAATGAAACGCCGAGAGCTCACGGTACAAGCCGAGACGAAATATACCTAAGACATATGGACGCTTAGTGAAACATTTTGTGTGTGTTAAAGGTGGCATCGTTCGAAGGGAATTATATCGAACATGATGGATGAAAAGTGATAATTCTTTCGCCTTTGTTTCCATGAGGTACAAGGTATGTTTAGGTATAGGTAACAGTGCAAGGCATGAAGTATTTGCGGAGATAATTGAATTCAATTGTGTCAACACGTGATTTGATGAGACTTTAGTCACTTATGCTCAGCCTAGCAAATCGTAGGATGAACGGAATGTGGAAAGATATGTATATGGAAAGAAAGCTCCAAGTCGTCTGAATAAAAAGAGATATGGATGAAAACGATAGCATGTATATAAAACGAGAGCGGCGAAGGGATGTATAGACCACTAACACAAATGCCCAAAAATGTATCGGTTCTAGTCAAGAAATGTTGTCAACAAAAACCTAGTGACGATATGCTCGAAAGGAGGTACGCTATTGGACTATACTTACTTACTTAGTCGTTCCCCTTCTACCGCGAGGTGTAGAGGTTTGGAAGAGAGAGCGCCAGACTATCCTATCGGCTGTCTTCCTCCTGGCCTGGTTCCATTCTAGTCCTCGGTCCTTCAATGATTGTCTAATGTTGTCCTCCCAGCGGACTCTGGGTCGTCCTCGGGGTCTGGATCCTTGGCTCTTTGTTTCCCATGCTTGTCGTGGTATCCGATCTTCTCCTATTCTGCAGACATGGCCAAACCATCTTAATTGGGACATTATAAGATATCCTGGACAAAAAGTTGTATCAGGTGATACCAGGATAGTGCCAGATAAGAGACTGGTCTTATAAGAAATACCCTCTTTTCTGAAAAGAATAAGTGTGTATCGACATCAAAGGTAGGATCAAGCTGTATAAGTTTCTAGGTATGATGATATTATATGTTATATGTTCATAGATCCCTATGGGTTCCCTCTCAAGATCCTCCTATGATTATATTATTATTATTATTATTGACTCTGCTAGGGGTATTAACTAAATTATCTACCAACAAGAACTTGAACTCAACTTAAATAATTAAGTAAGTCTGCTGGCAAATATTTACAATTTATTTTTACAGTTCTTATTTTCTTCTTGAAAATCTTTAACGAAAATCACCTTCAATTTACAAAATTAAATAAATAAGCACTTGAAAATTGTTCAATAAAATTTATCAAGGTCTCTGAAGTCAAAGGAGGTTATCACTGGATTGACTATGCCCAATATGGGTCATCATATGATTACTGTCAATACTCTTGGTGTGACTGGGATATTCTAAGGTGGTCTTGTTTTTCACTCATCTGTAGAATGAATCTGGTTCCACTTTGGTCCTGGAAGTACAGTTACTGATCTTCCACCAGGCAGTAGGTACTATCTGATTGGCCTTCTGAACACAAAAGGCACCTGAATCAGGTGTTCCCTCAGTAGTGGTTGACCTTATTATTTGTAGTTGTGTTTGCAGGATATAACCTGAAACGAATTAGAGGTAACCCCTATATTGACCATCACTATCCCATTCTCACAAGAGTTGGGGATGACAGACAGTTTCAGACAGTGTGCCAGCAGATGCACAGGACATAGTACAACAGTAACAACCAAACCAGTTCACTGTGACCACATTTTCCCTCTAAATCCTTAGTTAGAGCCATTTGTCCATGATCCGCCCCCATTCAATGATTAGGTGTAGTATAAATTAAACAATCCAGTAAAACAATCGCTTTCATCCTTCCTTACGTTCCAGTTGTGTGTCATTCCATCAAGAAATAATTCTTTAAATGCTTTTCTAAACCCACAGACACACTTTTGCCATCATTCTCAATTATTTTGAATATTTCACAAGGCTGGCTTTTGCCTCCAGAATTATACACAGGCCTGTAAGTCCGCCAGTAACACACCGTAGTTTTCTAACACATTCTACACACTTTCTAACGCACAAATGAATTAATCACTGTTAAATGGTATTATTGTAGGTAAAGGGCCACCATAAATGTTAAGGTGTAAACTGGGTGCTATACAAGGGGATTGACATAAGTCTTGGGCCTGACCATGAAGGAGTCACAGGAGGAAGATGAAACTTGGCACATTTAAAGTTCATCATATTTGCACTGAATGTGTGAAGTACGCGTTTGTTTCTTCAATGGGTTTTCCCGCTACGGTGCACGGCGCAATGTACCATATTGACCGGATCTGCTGCTCCAAAGATTTGACAAAACAATGGAAAAGAAGGAGGCCAGAGCTGTGATAAAATTTATGATGTTTCAGGGAAAAACAAGTACAGAAATACACAGGGAGATGGAACCAGTGTTTCGTGATTCTTGTCCTTCATATACTTCGGTAAAAAAACTGGTGTCAACAGTTTAAGTGCGGCCGCTCAAATGTTGCTGATCTGCCAAGATCTGGTAGACCAGCCTCGGAGTGCAACGATGAAAATGCAACAAGAGTGAAGAAAATCATTGACCAGGATCGAAAAATGACAATTGTGGAGAGAGCTAGTAGAGTAAAACTAAATGAAACAACAGTTTATAGAATTTTACACAGCAGACTGAACATGAGAAAAGTGTGTGCACGCTGGGTTCCGCGACTGTTGACATGTGAACAGAAGCAAACGATGGTAAATTGCTGTCAACAGTTGCTCAAAAAGTGTCAGTCAAAAACATTTTTGGAGACCATGGTGACAGTAGATGAGACTTGGGTACACCATTATGACCCCGAATCCAAAATTACCAGCATGCAATGGAAAACCCCGGGCTCCCCAACACCTGTCAAGCCGAGAGCGCAGATATCTGCAGGGAAAGTGATGCTGACTGTTTTTTGGGACGGCAAAGGTGTCCTTTTGAAAGATTATCTGCCTCGTGGCAACACAGTTAATGGACAGTACTATGCAGATCTTCTCACCAAACTAAGAAAGGTTGTGACCAGGAAACGAGAGATAACGCGCACTCAAAATCTTCCTTTGCTTCAAGACAACGCGCCCTCTCACAAAGCACGGCTTGTGTAGCTAGCAGCCACCGATTTGAATATTGAAATTCTTCCACACCCACCATATTCTCCAGATTTGGCTCCATCAGACTTTTTTCTTTTTCCAAATCTTAAAAAACAACTAAAAGGAAATCATTTTGACAGCGATGAAGAGGTTATTCTGGCATGTGATGACTGGTTTAGTTTGAAAAATAGGGTGTTCTACTTCCAAGGTCTTTTCAAGGTCAAGCAGAGATGGCAGAAGTGTGTCAATTCAGACGATGGCTATATTGAAAAGGAGTAAACAGTATACAAAATTGCAGCTCTCTGTGACATGTCCTTCATGCTTCAAGCCCAAGACTTATGTCAATCCCCTTGTAAATGTAGAAGTCTAATTGACTGGCCTCTATCAATGTAACAGGACAAAATCGTTGTGCGCTGGTCAGTATAATGTAAACAGTCTGCAATGTCACTGTGTCCGTTGAAGCGTGGCAGGTGCCCGTGACACAAAATAGCATAGGTACAGTTTGGCCACTGTAAAATGAAGTGTTGAATGAAGACGAATGTCCAGAGTCAGAATTGGGTATAATTCAGCCCAGTGTAGGCTGACATGATTGTATACAGGCCCTGGTTGGCCGCAACAATACTGGCATTCGTGTAGATGACTTGAGGTGTAGTGTGTAATGTATAGAGTGAGTAAATCTCAGTGTATGCGAATGCGTGTTGAAAGTTCGTTGAAAGACAGGCATCAAATGACATCACACTCTATAGCTATACGTGTAGAAAATTCATAGAGTTCTGGGAACACCTCTGACGTTTGACAGAACTTTAATACGCCACAACGACAGGTACGCCGACATCAAGATATAATAGTCACAGAACAGTTCAGGACATGGTAATAAGCATGAATAAAGTTCATCAGCAAGTTATGCATTTATCTAGTAAAGCTGATCTCATATAATTCCACCTTCATCAGCCTCAGCAAAATATGTCCAATATGTGAGTTTAAACGAACTCCTCTCTGACATCAGTAAGTCAGATATGTAAATGGGTCTATAGCAGGCCGCGCGAAAAATGGCGGGCTTACAGTTCAATAATGGCCTCTGGGTGATTCTTCAACAAAACAAGGGGATTCCCACCTTGTATACATAAATAATATATCAGTACTTTGGGCATGCACCACCCTAGTGCATAATATAAGAATACATAGTGAGCTTCCTCTCAAGGATATTTAGGTGGATCGTTTTCCCGCCCAGGGAAAAGAAGTCATGAGCTGGCTATAACATAAGTCATGAAAGATTCTAGCAAATAAGGGAAACAGTTCAATTACCTTACTGTCCCTTCAGAATTAATATCACCACATTCACTCGCCTCCTAGGCGCTTAGAATATAATATATATGAAATAATATTCGACAACTGGGTCGACACACAGAGGACTTGTCAAAAACATCTCGACACTCATAAACACAGCTCGACACTCTCACAGTAATGGCCTCTTCAAAATCCCGCCAGAAACAGCGCATGCGCTCTGACACCCAAGACCTTTTTGAGCTAAGCTCAAAATAGACGGTTTGAAAACATATCAGGGAAAGCTGACATTGGTTCTCAAATTAAACCACAGACATAACAGACAAGTGGGATAACTACCACTGTCAACTACCATCCCAGTAAAACATGGATTAATGCCCTTAGACCAGGAAATTAATAGATAAAGTTCCCAACTTTTAACCAAGCACTTTTACATACATAGACTCAGCAAACTGACTGCTACAGTTTACCGCACCCTCCGGGGAAAAAAATGAAACATTTTTTTGTGAAATACATCCAAGAGCAAGATACCACAAGCTCATAACGCACAAATAATGCGCAGATGAGAAGTATTACAAATAATTATAATGCCTAATATGAGGCCAACTCGACGCATAAAACGTCAGGTGAGAATATATCTCACTACATTAGAGAAAGTATTACTCTAAGTATACACATATCCAGGGAGGTGCCATCAACGTACACTATAGTGCTGGCAAAGTTGCAATGTAGTCAACATATATATACATATCATATTATATTACATTAAGTACCTTATTCCCAATTTATCAATGGACAAATCATCAAAACCCAGTGATACAATCACTTTAACCAAAAAAGGTACATTATTCTAACATGTAATATATAATTTAATGTAATGTTATCTAACATCAACCATATAACAGAAAAAATGATGTAACAGATCAAATCCTAAGTGAGCGCACTCCAGTGCCATTGTAAGAATAGACCTTGTACTACATCAAGGATGACAACACGGAGAGATTCTTCGCGCACCAGAAATGATTCTGCTGAGAAAATACAAATTATTCCATATGATAACTGTAAGATTCTCTAATATACAGTAATCAAACATACAAATCATATTATAACTGTGGCTGTGGGAACTTTTGTTCCTTGTATTGTGGTGACTAACCCTTCCTTCATTATACCAAAGGTGGTAACAGAGAAAGAAATCACGTAATTTACAACACTCAGGTGAACACAAATGTGTTAACATATATTGTTATAGTAAAGAACTGTCATAAGTCTAGACGTGTATAAGGAATTTTAGGACACAAGAGATAAGTGGAGTCATGTGGGCATCTGGACAGTATATCCGCCATGACATTATCCGAACCACGGATAGCTCGTACCGAGAAATGAAAAGGTTGAAGAGCAATGGCATATCGAGTGGATCTCGAGCTCTTCAAGTTTTTACTTTGAATAGCTGTAAGAGCTTTTTGGTCGGTTTCCACAATGAAATGCGCGCCAAGAAGGAATCTTTGTAACTTAAGAATTGACCACACCATAGCCAACAATTCACGGTCTAAAACCGAGTAGTTCCTTTCTGCCGCATTCAGTTTCCTAGAGATATACATTACAGGATGCAGAGTTTCAGAATATTCTTGCATTAATGCTGCCCCGATCCCCGTGGATGAGGCATCACTACGAAGCACAAAAGTCTTATCAGTAGTAGGTAACCTTAAGATAGGAGGAGATGAAAACAAAGTTTTAATCTGATCCAATGAAGATTGGCATTCCTGAGACCAATGTACCGTATTAGGAGACCCTTTCTTCAACAGGGTAGAAAGAGGTGCCATAATAGAGGACAGATTCTGTGTAAATCTCCCGTAAAATTGTATTAAACCTAAAAGACTACGTACTTGCTTTTTTGTCTTCGGAATAGAAATGTTTAGTATCTTAGAAGTGTTATGGTCTTCTGTCTTCAATAGACCATGACCAACACGGTGACCCAGGAAAGAAATTTCACTAAACCCAACATAGGCTTTAGAGGGTTTTGCTGTCAAACCGTGCTCGCGTAGAGTAGATAGTAACTCATATAAACCCAAATAGTGATCTTCCCAAGTATCACTGAAAAGACAAATATCGTCCAAGTATGCAATGACATCTGAACGATATGATAAAATTCGACGCATCATGCGTACGAAAGTAGCTGGAGCGTTCATAAGGCCGAAAGGCATGAAATTCCATTGAAATAAACCTCTAGGTGTTGAGAAAGCAGTGAGAGGTTTGGCTCGTTCAGTTAACGGGACTTGCCAATAACCTTTCGACAAGTCTAGTTTGGTAAAGAATCGAGACTTAGAAAGTCTAATAAGTAGATCTTCATTTGTGTGTCCAGGAATGTCGGTAAGGACATCCTGAAAAGTTTGTAGCATAGAAGAAACTTGTCGCTGTTCTTCAGTTGATAAATTAGGAGAAACAGTAACGTTTTTCCATGATTCCGTAGAATGAAGTGGAATCACTGGAAGAGGAAGATTAACATCAGAGAAAATAGTTTCCTCATCCTGTATAACTGACAGGGATGAGTAATGACCATGTGAGACTGGAGCATCGTCCGTAGCCTGGAAAATAGGCTTTAAATAGTTTGGTCGTTCATGGAATTCCGTAAGCATATTTATATGGAACGTTTTATGCTTTCCATCAATATCTACAACATAGTCAACATCGGAAATTCTTGAGACTATTGTATATGGACCTTTCCATGCAATAAGGAGTCTGTTTTCCCTACAAGGTAGCAAAACAAGTGTTTTGTCTCCAGGACAAAGTTGTCGTAAGCATCTATTCTTGTTCGCAAACTGCCTTGCCTTCTCTTTAGCAATTTCTGATGAAGCAGTTGCTAGCTTACATGCCTCAATGATCTTTTGTCTAAGAGCAATGACATACTCATAAGAAGATTGAGTGTCATTTGACCTCTTGACATATCTTGCACGATCGGCAATAAATGCGTATGTCTTTGTTTACAAATGGCCAAAAGAAAGCCGCCAGAACTCTCGTCTTGGTACGGGAAAAACCCATATGTCCAGCACACTGCGAGTCGTGTGCATGTTGCAGAATTTGGACTCTCATACTCTTGGGCACGAGAATTTGTGAATGCATAGACGTAGACGAGTCTTGTACCATACGTACAAGTACGCCATTCTTCATTGTAATCCAAGATTTCCGATTTGTGTTCTGATTTGGATCACCCTTTTTCGCAAGGATGAAGAATTTGTCACGTGAAATCACCAAGTGATCATCTTGGCTATGCACTTCATTACTTTCGGTTGATGAAGTTTGAAGCATATTCTGAGCCTGTGCTCTTGTGACAACTGCATCAGCAATTTCCAAATTTCGTTCTTCCCAAGCAGCAATTTGCTGCGGGGTACAATCCTTAACCCCGTGTATACGCCCGACGATAAGATCCGTAATAGGATTCGGTAGAAGACACGCGTGCACATCTCCCGTGAAGAAGGGAGTAGCAATGTGAATAATAGCAGTGGGGTATTTCTCCAAAGTGCCACCAAATGTCACACATTTGACCACTTTTCCCGTGGCACAGGAAGGATCTATAAGAGATTGCTTAACTCCAATAGTAGTACATCCAGAATAAAAAAGTATTGAGACTGGATTACTATTTACAAGACCTTTATGTAAGATAAGATACCCTCTCCCGTCATGCGCAACTGAAGCAGGAATAGCGGGAAGAGGGTGACCACAACTTAAAGTACTTACAGTAGTCAGTTCGAACAATGTTGAGCATTGGGGGCATTTAGATGCTCTCCCAAAGTCAAAAGCAGAACAAGTGACAGCATTAGAGTTTTTATTATCATTCACTTGACTACAGGCTCTCTGAGACTCTTGTTGTGCAGAGTTTGCCTGGTGATAAGATCTATGTTTGTTATGTTGAGATCTACCACGATTATTATTCCCTCTGAAATTGTCATTGTTTACTCTACCGTGAACATAGTTCTGGTTCGAATCCCAGTTTCCACAATCACTATTGTCATTTCCCCATTGATTATAGTGTCTACCTGTTTGGTTTCGATGTCCCCGCGAAGAATAGCCTGGATAGTGTCTATTGTGACTACCTCTTCGAAAGTTTCCATAATTATTGGACCCGAAATAACGAGGACTATCAGATCTCCTCCAGTTCTTTGAAGAAGACCCATTATGTGATGGGTTACCCTGATTCTGATCATAATTACGATTGCTCTTCTTATTAAAGTTGTGTTGAGTACCTTGGTATATACGCATAAAGTTATGGCCATATGCTGCTGCAAAAGCAACTGGCAAACCTTCTTTAACTCTAGAATTTCTAACAGTTACATTAGGATGCGCTGTGACATACTGGCAACAATATTCTTCCATTTCTTTTATATTTTCAGGTTTACGCTCATGTAGAAACGCAAGAAAAGACTCATTAACAGATGACATAACTTTGTCTCGAAGTAATAAGTCCATAAGGGCTTCATATGTATGTTCTAGACAACTCAATCCATCGTGTGAATGTAAGACGTATCTTTGAGATGAATTCAGAGAATTCTACACCAGTTTCCGGTAGCATATTCTTGAAACGAAGACGATAATCGTCTTCATTAAGTTGATATATCTTTAATAAGGCTGCTCTGACGACCTCATAATTATTCTGGTCAGGTTCATCTACCATGCTTAACATAGTCAGAGCTTCACCTTTAAGTATCTCTGACAACTGATTAACCTATTGTGACTTACCTGCCTTATGAGTTTCACATGACCGTTCAAATCTATCCAGATAAAACGTTATATCGTCACTGGAAGAATTAAAAGCAGGTAGCTTGACCTTATAAGTAGTAGCATCTGCCTTATTAGAAGTTGACTGACTATTAGCATTACACATATTCATCAACTTTAATTTCTCTAACTCCAAAGCTAAGAGTTTTTCTTCATGTTCCATCTTTGCTTTTTCCTTTCTCTCCTCATCTTCCATCTGTAGCTGAATTTTTTTTCCTCAGCCTCTCTGTCTAATCTCTTATTTTCAGCCTCTTTTTCCATTTCTAATCATTTGTTTGCAGCATCAGCTTCTAGTCTTTTATTTGTAGCCTCAGCTTCTATTTTCTTTTGCTCAGCTTCGTTTTTCTTCTCTTCGATCTCCATCTGGAATTTCCTTTCATCTGCCTGCATCTGCTGTCTTAAATTCTCAGATTCTATCTTCTTTTGCTTATTCTCCATCTTCAGTCTCTTCTCCTCCGACTTCAATGCCTTGGCATATTGAACAGTCGCGAATTCTTCTAATGTTTCACCAGACTTACCAAGGAATTTACCCTGCTCAATAAAGTACTGAAGAGTAGACATTATGTCTGATAATCTTAGATCAGTAACCTGAAATAATAAATTAACTTATTCCAACCTAATTGGTAATAAGTCTTAAATACAGCACTTATATAATCAATCCACTTTATCCCAATATCTGTGGAAAACAAGTCTTTTATAAAGAACTTGTATAATCGTCTTTATAATAATAATACCACCAATCAATTATATTTCTTAAATGCACTGTATTACTAACACTGCATGACTAAATATATATATAAACAAAAGCGTATGACAACAAAGCACAATGTAAACAAAGAACCAATATCACAACAATACAACAACACTCGCAGAAGTCAACTAAATATAAAGCAAAACTAAAGAAAAATATCACAAAATATGTGATGATAACTGCTAAGAGTAGACACAACACATCACGCCACAGTGTATAAACATAAGGGTGTATAAAACTAAACGAAAGGAAGAGGAGGCAGACAAATACCAACAAATCCAATCAAAACTAAAGAACAAAAAATATGACAATATCAACGATGAAGCACACTTCGTCACAGCTAAACAAAAAATAGCAACAATTGTCGCTAGCAAATTTCACTGTAGAAAATGTGCACAGTCACTAAAGAAAACGCTCTCAATAGACCCTCTGTAGCGTGGGATACTCTAAAGGAGTCACCTGACCCATGTAAAAATGAAATATAACACACATAGCATGAAAACAGGGATGTTTAAATGAGGAAGGCTTAGTTCATACACAAGACAAGGCACAGTTCACGACACAAAACAAGCCATTTATCTTTAAAGTCCTATCGTCAACAACAGCAACGATGAAGATCTATCGTCAGCGTTCTGAGGATAAAATGATCCAACGCTGAACACACCAGAACTTGCTTCCAAAATGATGATGATAACAACGGCACTTGACCTTCTTACATACTGCAGCTGAACTTGCTTCCAAAATAGTGACAAAACTTGAAACGGCACTTGACCTTCTTAAATAATACAGCTGAACGCAGGTATAGAAACTTGACCTTCTGATCTAGTTACGTCCTGGGAGCTGGGGTAGTCGATGTGTCAACAACTACACAGCGCTGAGTACATTCCATTGTAGACGAACTTGTCACTTCCAATAAGCCCCATCAACTGGTACACCATAAATGTTAAATGGTATTATTGTAGGTAAAAGGGCCACCATAAATGTTAAGGTGTAAACTGGGTGCTATAAATGTAGAAGTCTAATTGACTGGCCTCTATCAATGTAACAGGACAAAATCGTTGTGCGCTGGTCAGTATAATGTAATCAGTCTGCAATGTCACTGTGTCCGTTGAAGCGTGGCAGGTGTCCGTGACACAAAATAGCATAGGTACAGTTTGGCCACTGTAAAATGAAGTGTTGAATGAAGACGAATGTCCAGAGTCAGAATTGGGTATAATTCAGCCCAGTGTATGCTGACATGATTGTATACAGGCCCTGGTTGGTCGCAACAATTCTGGCATTCGTGTAGATGACTTGAGGTGTAGTGTGTAATGTATAGAGTGAGTAAATCTCAGTGTATGCGAATGCGTGTTGAAAGTTCGTTGAAAGACAGGCATCAAATGACATCACACTCTATAGCTATACGTGTAGAAAATTCATAGAGTTCTGGGAACACCTCTGACGTTTGACAGAACTTTAATACGCCACAACGACAGGTACGCCGACATCAAGATTTAATAGTCACAGAACAGTTCAGGACATGGTAATAAGCATGAATAAAGTTCATCAGCAAGTTATGCATGTATCTAGTAAAGCTGATCTCATATAATTCCACCTTCATCAGCCTCAGCAAAATATGTCCAATATGTGAGTTTAAACAAACTCCTCTCTGACATCAGTAAGTCAGATATGTAAGTGGGTCTATAGCAGGCCGCGCGAAAAATGGCGGGCTTACAGTTCAATAATGGCCTCTGGGTGATTCTTCAACAAAACAAGGGGATTCCCACCTTGTATACATAGTATCGCCGGGATGCGGGATACAAATAATATATCAGTACTTTGGGCATGCACCACCATAGTGCATAATATAAGAATACATAGTGAGCTTCCTCTCAAGGATATTTAGGTGGATCGTTTTCCCGCCCAGGGAAAAGAAGTCATGAGCTGGCTATAACATAAGTTATGAAAGATTCTAGCAAATAAGGGAAACAGTTCAATTACCTTACTGTCCCTTCAGAATTAATATCACCACATTCACTCGCCTCCTAGGCGCTTAGAATATAATATATATGAAATAATATTCGACAACTGTATCGACAAACAGAGGACTTGTCAAAAACATCTCGACCCTCAAAAAACACAGCTCGACACTCTCACAGTAATGGCCTCTTCAAAATCCCGCCAGAAACAGCGCATGCGCTCTGACACCCAAGACCTTTTTGAGCTAAGCTAAAAATAGACGGTTTGAAAACCTATCAGGGAAAGCTGACATTGGTTCTCAAATTAAACCACAGACATAACAGACAAGTGGGATAACTACCACTGTCAACTACCATCCCAGTAAAACATGGATTAATGCCCTTAGACCAGGAAATTAATAGATAAAGTTCCCAACTTTTAACCAAGCACTTTTACATATATAGACTCAGCAAACTGATCGCTACAATCACTAAAAAGTACATACATTTAAATGCATATATATATATATATATATATATATATATATATATATATATATATATATATATATATATATATATATATATATATATATATAGGTTCTTTCTTACCCTCAGGCACATACAGTCGAGCTGTTAATGGTTATAATGGTCTGCTCTTAGATGCAGAAGGCAAGGCACTATTCACTAACACTCTTTGCGCTCGCTGTAATTTTCAAATTATGACTGACCTATTTTCGTTTAGAACACCGTTATTTATAGTCCGAGGTCGGACGCCAGAGGGGGTTTCCCTGCTCGCTAGTATTTGCATCCAAAAATGTTTGTAAAATCTGCCTAGGTGTGCAAATCAGGAAAACTAAGTATTTATTTATCTACGTTATTCCTGGAGCAATTTTCTTCATCTAAAGCTTAAAGCACGCCATGTATTATTCTACAACTTCCTAGCTAATAGTCTTTTACTTTCCTAAGTGCATTTTATTCTATGCGTACTCTAAACAGCAAAATTATGGACTAACCTGAGGCCTCGATGCATTCAACCAGAAATTTCTCTCTTAATATACTACTGGTTGTAAAAGTCTCTGCACAGACGTGTGGAGCAACATCTCCAATATCGTATTGGTGACCTCTTCCAGATGGTACTTCTTTCCTAGGTTTTTAATTAAATGTCATCCTCCACTCGTTTGCACATATTGGGAATGGCCATTTTGACTGTCTAATGCTTTAGTTAACACGGCATGAAGGTACGTTCTGATTGGTCCGTGTATCAGGCAGTTCTCATAAAGTATGGCGCGCGGTTTCGTCAGAGTTAGTCAAATTGAACGTGCTGTGAAACAGACCACTTCATGACAATAGCCTACCCATGCAAAAGCGTAAACCCTCTGTTGAAGCTTCCTGTCTGGATTCACAATCACGGCATTCTACCAATATGGGGTTCACTCTGCCTTCCTACTCTCCTGGTTTCCTTCAGGTGGGTGCCTACTCAAGAAATCTGCCCCAACATTCTGAGATCCATGGATATCCACCGCATGTTGTGTTAATAAACAGCACAGGTACTGCTGCCTGTCTAATTGCTGATTATCAACTAATATTCCCTTTTCACCTCTCTGAGTCTGTCCAATAACATGTCCAGAGATGATAGATGTTCCTCAAAAGTTCCGTTGTTATGAGGATGTCATCCATAAAATTGATGATAGATGGGTTTTGTAAGGGAGCCAGTAATTTCTTCATCATCCTGAAGAAACACTCGGAGCATTCTTCAACCCAAAAAGCAACATATGGAACTGATAGTGCCCCTCCGAAGTGTTAAAATCCAGCAATGGCCTGATCTCAGGCTTGACGGGAATCTGGTAATACCCTTTACTTAGATTCGCTTTAGGCTCTGTTACATCCTTAAATGTCCTGTAATCGATACAGAGTCTATGTTCACCAGGGGGTTTCCTTAGCTAAACCTCCCTGGCGATATAATAATAGATATGGGGAAATGAATTTTCCTGCACCAAGAAATCAATTCTCTCTTTAGCATTGCTATATAATATTATCTCAGTCCATGTCCGTGTCAATACTTCCAATGGACCGTGTTTGGGCCGGCCAACTACCAATGTTGCCGGAACCCTTTCGAGTGCTAATTTAATAGCCGTAAGCTGGTGTTTGCTGTGCATCCGTCAATTGGTTCGCACAAACCAATCGTCCACTACCTATTTTCCTGGGGATTCCCCTCAGTTTCTTTATCAAAGGTGGCGGACTAACCACATTTCTATTTTAAGCCATTACCAGGTGTTCCGAACAAAATTGTGTCTGTATGGGATGGGTTGTGTCCCCTCTCTGTACAATACGAAGAGTCGCCATGGTAACTGGTTTATTGGAAGACTTTTCGTGAGAAAGGGTTGTCCTATCCACTATGTCTACCCTTGTATTTTTACTTTCAGGCCTATGTCCACCCCAATGCGTTTCTATGTCCAGTTGATTTTCCCAGCGTGTGGGGTTTTCCTTGCCACATTGGGCACAGGCAGTCACATACTGAGCTATGTCTTCATCAATGCCTGGCCAATAATGATTCACGGATGTAATTTGACAGGTGGTACCGATTTTCGTATGTCCACCGTCTGATACAACATGTGCTAATTCCATAACCTTGTCCCTGTAACAATATGTCAGTACTAACTGTCCATGCCCCTTTTGTCCTGCTCCAGCTTACCTGTAAAGCACTCCATCATTCAAATAAAACTGTCCTTTCTTAGGGGGGGGGGGGGTTATGGCTGTTTGGCAATTTGCCAAAGCAAGGATTTAATACGCTATCTTTAGTTTGGGCCTTTTTCATCTTTTTCGGATGAATGTTTAGTGGAATTCCCTCCTCCTTCTTAGGACTTGACCTGGTCTGGAGGGGTGCCATTATCACAGGTTTTATTGGGTTACCTAAGAAGACATATCTCCTTCCTATCACCAGCGGGTAACTAGGATCATCACACACTGCTGCACTAATCACTCCTTCCACAAAGCGAGTATTTACATTGATCTTTGCTATGGGAAGTGTCATGGTGGCTGTTCCCTTTAATGCCCCTTGTATCTCCACTTTTTCTGTATTGTATTGATCAGGGTGCATAAGGATGCCCTCACGACTGAATCAAATTCCAATCCTCAGTCATACAGACACCTTATTTTAGTGCCGTTACATATTACTTCTTCACAGGTGGGGGGGGGGGGAGGAAGAGATGATGGAGGTTTATCTGACTGTCTGTCAGTTCCTTCCTTCCCTTGTCCACTGTTATAAGGCATGCAGCGTGATATGGAGGGACTTTCTTACCACATTCCAGTGTATTGTGGTTGTTCATTTTGCAAATTTTGCACCACTTATCTCCCTGTCTGTAGGGTTTCTTATCTTGTACCTGATGGTTCCTGTCCCTATGGTCATATTTAGGTTTGTCATAACCTTGTTTGTATTTGTGTTGTTGTTGGTCTATATTATCATACTCATTCTGGTTTGGGGGTGGTCTACTACTTTCTCCTTGCCTCTTCTTAATTCCAGCTATTTCTTTCTGAGCTGCTTGATATCTCTCAGCAACTGTTAAAATCTCCCCCAATCTCTCTGCACCTTGTTCCATAAGAAATTTTCTCATGTCTGGAGGCATAGACTCTCTCACTTGTTGCATCATGACCATTTCTTTTAGGTCTTGACATTTTCCCAGAGCAGTCCACTTCTCCAAGTAGGTTTCTAATCTGGCAGAGAATTAGTGGTAGGTTTCTCCAGAAAGTAACTTAGCAGTTCTGAATTTCTTCCTATAAAAATTCTGAGTTCTTTTCATATCGCACCAGCAATGCCTGTTTCAAGATTTCATAATCTTCCTGGTCCTCTTTTCCAAGTTTTGCAAAAACTTCATAAGAAACTCCTCTCAGCCCTTGTGATAACTTAAGGCTCCATTTCTCTTTCTCTAGACCATAGTTAGTGGCTAACCTCTCATACCTACTTAGATAAGACTCAATTTCATCCTCTTTCTCCACAAATGGATCCAAGTGAAAGTTCATGGCTCCATTTGAGGCACCTTGACTTGCACTAGTGTCAGAGGTAGTTGGACTACTGCCATTACCTGTAACATTTCCTTGAAGTTCAAGCTCTTTCATTCTCAATTCATGTTCCCTTTGCAACCTCTTTTCCGCTCTCTCAGCCTCCCTTTCAGCAGCCTGTCTTCTCTCCTCAGCTTCCAGTTTCTTAGCCTCCCTATCAGCTTCTAGTTTCTTAGCCTCCCTATCAGCTTCTAGTTGAAGTTTCCTTTCTGTTTACAACTTCTTATCTTCTCTTTCTATAAACTTGTCACATTCAGTAGTGACATATTGAATAAGAGCCTCCCCACTTAACCCAAACTCCTTTGCCGACTGCACTGTAGCAGTTCGAAACTTTGCCAAGTCTGCCATACTCATACACTAATAACTTGCAGACACTCAAACACTCTTATCAATAGACCAAAACACTAATTAATTAAAAGACTACTGTCAGTGTATCCAGTCACCACAATTTTAGTTTGTACTCAATGGTACTACAAAGTGCTTTATTTAAAGTTACTTTTTACTAACTTTTATTTTATTATTAACTTTTACTCCTACTGCTAACTCAGAGGATGTAAGTAATACTATAAGACTGAATGTCTCAGGGTGTTAAATAAATCCCAGGACTGAGACCCCAGTGTCACGAGAGGGTTGATTATTATTTAAATTATAAGATATCCTGGACAAAAAGTTGTATCAGGTGATACCAGGATAGTGCCAGATAAGAGACTGGTCTTATAAAAAATACCCTCTTTTCTGAAAAGAATAAGTGTGTATCGACATCAAAGGTAGGATCAAGCTGTATAAGTTTCTAGGTATGATGATATTATATGTTCATAGATCCCTATGGGCTCCCTCTCAAGATCCTCCTATAATTATTTTATTATTATTATTGACTCTGCTAGGGGTATTAACTAAATTATCTACCAACAAGAACTTGAACTCAACTTAAATAATTAAGTAAGTCTGCTGGCAAATATTTACAATTTATTTTTACAGTTCTTATTTTCTTCTTGAAAATCTTTAACAAAAATCACCTTCAATTTACAAAATTAAATAAATAAGCACTTGAAAATTGTTCAATAAAATTTATCAAGGTCTCTGAAGTCAAAGGAGGTTATCACTGGATTGACTATGCCCAATATGGGTCATCATATGATTACTGTCAATACTCTTGGTGTGACTGGGATATTCTAAGGTGGTCTTGTTTTTCACTCATCTGTAGAATGAATCTGGTTCCACTTTGGTCCTGGAAGTATAGTTACTGATCTTTCTCCAGGCAGTACGTACTATCTGATTGGCCTTCTGAACACAAAAGGCACCTGCATCAAGTGTTCCCTCAGTAGTGGTTGACTTTATTATTTGTAGTTGGGTTTGCAGGATATAACCTGAAACGAATTAGAGGTAACCCCTATATTGACCACCAATATCCCATTCTCACAAGAATTGGGGATGATAGACAGTTTCAGTCAGAGTGCCAGCAGATGCACAGGACATAGTACAACAGTAACAACCAAATCCAGTTCACTGTGACCACAATTTCCCTCTAAATCCTTAGTTAGAGCCATTTGTCCATGATCCGCCCCTATACAATGATTAGGTCTAGTATAAAACACTAAGTAATAGCTTAAACAATCCAGTAAAACAATCGCTTTCATCCTTCCTTACGTTCCTGGTGTGTGTCATTCCATCAAGAAATAATTCTTTAAATGCTTTTCTAACCCCACAGACACACTTTTGCCATCATTCTCAATTATTTTGAATATTTCACAAGGCTGGCTTTTGCCTCCAGAATTATACACAGGTCTGTAAGTCCACCTGTAACACACCGTAGTTTTCTAACACATTCTACACACTTTCTAATGCACAAATGAATTAATCACTAAAAATACACACACACACAAACACATACACACACACATACACACACACACACACACATATATATATATATATATCTATATATATATATATATCTATATATATATATATATATATATATATATATATATATATATATATATCGGTTCTTTATTACCCTCAGGCACATACAGTCGAACTGTTAATGGTTATAATGGTTTGCTCTCAGATGCAGAAGGCAAGGCACTATTCACTAACACTTTTTGCGCTCGCTGTAATTTTCAAAATATGACTGGCCTATTTTCGTTTAGAACACCGTTATTTATAGTCCGAGGTCGGATGCCAGAGGGGGTTTCCCTGCTCGCTAGTATTTACATCCAAAAATGTTTGTAAAATCTGCCTAGGTGTGCAAATCAGGAAAACTAAGAATTTATTTATCTACGTTATTCCTGGAGCGATTTTCTTCACCTAAAGCTTAAAGCACGCCCTGTATTATTCTACAACTTCCTAGCTAATAGTCTTTTACTTTCCTAAGTGCATTTTATTCTATGCGTACTCTAAACAGCAAAATTATGGACTAACCTGAGGCCTCGATGCATTCAACCAGAGATTTCTCTCTTAATATACTACTGGTTGTAAAAGTCTCTGCACAGACGTGTAGAGCAACATCTCCAATATCGTATTGGTGACCTCTTCCATATGGTACTTCTTTCCTAGGTTTTTAATTAAATGTCATCCTCCACTCGTTTGCACATATTAGGACTGGCCATTTTGACTGTCTAATGCTTTAGTAAACACGGCATAAAAGTACGTTCTGATTGGTCCGTGATTGGCAGTTCTCATAAAATATGGCGCGCGGTTTCGTCAGAGTTACTCAGAATGAACGTGTTGTGAAACAGACCACTTCACGACAATAAGAAGAAGAAGAAGTGGAATGGATTAAGCAAGCTAATTTGTAATATAAAACTATATAATAAATGTGTATAGGTTGTAGTTACTTTGACAATGTGACTGCACTAGACGTCTGTAAAACTGATAATATAACAAGTACATTTTGTGCATATCACCCGCATACAACATTCTGATGGCAGACACACACAGACACTTAGTCTAGAGGAACTCCTAGGTGGAGTCTATCCCAGGACCTTATGTTGTTTCAGGTTCGATTATGTAATCTGATAGCCAGAAGCCTGATGTTAGATCCATACGTGTAATCCTGCAAAATTTGACTAGGAGCACAATAACTGATCTACACAGAGTTATTAGTATCCCTAATGCATGGGAAGGCCAGTACTGACTGCAAGTATTGACAGACGTGTGTCACCTATTACCATCAACAACTGTTTGGCTGAGATAGAAAGCCAGCAGTCCAGACATCTAAGATAAGTTGTATCTTAAAAGACTGATTTCACAAACATTATGGAGAGAGAGTAATCATATGATGACAATTAATTCAATCACACGGAGCCGCGCTTGTATAAGGGTTACCAAACTGCGCTGTCGACCGGGTGACCCAGGATCAAACCCGGATGAGGACATTTGAAGATTCTCGTCGACCGGGATTTGGACTGGATTAACTCGAGCCCTGGCGAGGACATTTGAAGAAGTCTCGTCGACCAGGGACTGGCGGCTCCTGAGCCGACCCAGCTCTAATGGGTACCTCCGAAATCGGCGAGTATCTGCCTGAATGGCGAGGGACACCACAAGAAAAAAATGGATACTCATGTAAAAATCAGCCTCAGGTTAGACATACTAACCTGAGATTTCGCCTCGAGTAATAGCGGGCGTACGCAAAAAAAAAAAATAAAAAAAAATTCAATAATAAGTCAGAACTCAGAGATGATATATCAACAGTGACTTTATTGTTTATCAAAGTGATGCCAAGTGCATATTGTAAACATAGTGTGAATATCTTGAATTAATTCTGTGAATATCTATAACCTAATTTTCAAACATTATCCATTCTAAAGAAAGAAGACACAATCACTATACATAATTAAATTGATTAATAATTGTACCCAGGCCGTAAGGAGGCAGCCCCTCCACCATGCAAAGGCACAACAGGCCAATCACCTGTTTGCTTTAAACCACGATTACGAGTAACACAAGAGAGAAAACCGGACTGATTCTAAAGGCGACGAACTGGAACGGACTACGGACTACGACTTATGGAACATGGAACACAAGAAGTATAAATGGGAAGGAAAAGGAGCTGGTGGAAGAGATGAGGAAAGCAAAACTAGAAATCCTGGCTATAACGGAAACAAAGAAAAAAGGACAAGGAGTCATGGATCTCAATGGCAACACGTTGCTCTACAGTGGTGTACCCATATCCGAAAGAGCTAAAGGGGTGTGGGTTGCATTGTGGCCCAAAATCAAAAAGATAGTATCAAGGGGTGGAACTTTGTCTCAGAGCGCATTATGGTTGTGAAACTAAAAGAAGGAGAAACCATAGTCAACCTGGTCATAGTGTATGGGCCAAAATGAGGATGAGAGAGCAGAGGTCAAGGAGGAATTCTTCGAGCTGCTTCAAAGGACAGTGGATGACTGCCTAGATGAAGTTATCATGCTCGGAGATTTTAATGCCAGAGTTGGAAATGACCATGCTAGATGGGGTGGAGTTATCGGAAGATATGGAGAAGATACTCTCAATGACAATGGAAAGCGACTCCTTAGATTCTGCAGTGAGCAGAATCTGATCATTACAAACACAAAGTTCCCCCATAAGCGCATACATGCATACACTAGATGTGAACCAACAAAGAATGAGAAGTCAGTGATCGACTATGCCATTGTTCGGAGAAGCTCATTCAAATATGTCCGAGATGCAAGAGTCTGGAGGGGGCCAGACATTGGAAGTGATCACTACCTGCTAACAATCAAACGAACAACTGAAAGAGTTGCTCAGCCTAGGAACTGCTCAACATCACGCAAGAAACCAAGTAAACGAGCAGGAGAAATGAGCATTAGGACCTACAAGCTGAGAGAGCCAGAAATTAAGACCAGATATCAGGGGCTTATTGCTGCAGCGGTGAGCAACACAGAAGAACAACCTGATGACTTGGAAACCCTCTGGATTAAATTCAAGGATATCATAAAGACAGCTGCTGCAGAAGCATGTGGTGAAGTCCGACTTGGGAACAAGAGAAAGAGGACACCTTGGTGGACAGAGGAAGTCAAAGAGAAAATAAGAGAGAAGAAAATGGCATGGAAACAATACTTAGGAGCTAAAAACACAACAGGACAAATGGAAAAATATAGAGAATATGTGACACTCAGAACAGAAGCAAAGAACAAAGTGCTAGCAGCAAAACAGAAGTCCTGGGAAGAATTTGGAGGAAAGCTAGAAAAAGATGCACAAGAAAACCAGAAATTGTTCTATAAGACCCTAAAGAACATGAGGAAGGAAAAACAATGCCCTCTCAAATTTATAAAGGACAAGCAAGGCAAATTGCTTACTGCCCCGAAGGAAGTAATGGAAAGATGGAAAGAATATTTCTCAGAACTCCTTGATGGTGAGCAAGGTCAAACATCAGAAATGATAACCACTAGCACAGAAGAGGAAACCAATGGTGATGAAGATGACATAAAGATGGAAGAACTGAAGGCAGCACTGGAGAAAAATCAAGATGGGCAAAGCAGCAGGGCATGATGGTATAACACCAGAAATGGTTAAGTACATGGGAGCATCAGGCGACCTGTTACTCTTAAGGGTCCTACAGGCAGCATGGTGCAACAAGACCATACCAAAGGATTGGGAGATCGCCATCATAACACCAATTTTCAAAAAGGGTGACAATCGACAGTGTGGAAACCATAGAGGCATATCCCTTCTCAGTGTCCCTGGAAAAATCTACTCTAGAATCCTAGAGCAGAGACTCCGACGCCTAGCTGAACCACAATTGGATGAGGTCCAGTGCGGATTCCAAGCAAACCGAAGTACTCAAGACCTAATCTTCACACTCAGACAGCTGAGTGAAAAGGCCCTTGAGTATAAGAGTGAGATCCATCTTTGTTTCATAGATCTGGAAAAGGCGTTTGACAGGGTCCCTTGGAGCAAACTTTGGGACTGTTTGGCAAGGAAGAATATTCCAGCACCTCTGATTCATGCTATACAGAGCTTCTACAAGTCTTGCACAAATTATGTGAGGACAGCAAACCATAAGTCAGAAGAGTTCAGGACCACCACTGGTGTAAGACAAGGTGATATCCTATCACCTTACCTCTTCATACTCCTTATGGACGATGTCATCAAGGCATGTAAGGAGAGAACAAGAAAGTATTCAGTGGGGTACTGGAAGATGAGACAGGTCTATATTTCAGAGCTGGCATTTGCTGATGATGTTGCCCTGATTGCTAAATCAGAGGCACATCTCCAATCCAACCTGCAAGTCTGGAAGGAAGAGCTGGAGAAGAGAAGGATGGTCATAAGCAGCTCTAAAACAAAATCCATGGTGATATCACGAGAAGAAAGAAGACATCAGATTAAGCTGGGAGAACAGGTCCTGGAGCAGGTCGACCACTTTAAATACCTCGGAGCTATTACAGACCGAAAGGGAGGCATCAAAGAAGAGTTGGCCACTCGAAAAGCAGCAGCTGGGAGACTTTTTCAGGCCATAAATCGAGGATTCCTCAGCAAGAGAGAGGTTGGTAAGAAAACGAAGATGGCTGTATACCGCTCCACCTATGTCCCAGTCTTGACATATGGATGCGAGTCATGGGCAATGACTACAACCCATAAAAGCCAGATCCAAACCTCAGAAATGAGGTATCTGAGAAAGGTGGTTGAAGTAACAAGAAGAGACATGGTACGCAACCAGACGATACGTCAAGGCCTAAAATGCCACCCTCTACAGACCCAAGTAGAACAGTCCCAACTAAGATGGTTTGGCCATGTCTGCAGAATGGGAGAAGATCGGCTACCACGACAAGCATGGGAAACAAAGAGCCAAGGATCCAGACCCCGAGGACGACCCAGAGTCCGCTGGGAGGACAACATTAGACAATCTTTGAAGGACCGAGGACTAGAATGGAACCAGGCCAGGAGGAAGACAGCCGATAGAATAGTCTGGCGCTCTCTCTTCCAAACCTCTACACCTCACGGTAGAAGGGGAACGACTAAGTAAGTAAGTAAGTAAGTAATTATTGTACCCGAGGACTTTTTTTAACTTTATCATTGTTAAAGTTAAATGTTACTTTTGATTTTCCCTAGATTAAAGCATAGGATTATCTTAAGCGAGTAGACAATTTAGACTCTTGTACTTAATTCTTACCACCTGGTCAAGAGATCTTTATAGTCTGACTATAACCTGTGTCATCCATACACCAATGCTCATTTCTGAGACTGGGGTTTTTCTTTTAGTCCAGAATTCTCATCTGGCACTATCATCTGGTATAGAACGGGAGCCGCGCTAGCGTAGTGGTTACAACACCGCTCTGGCGACCGGGTGATTCAGGATCAAACCCGGGCGACGGCATTTGAGGATTTTTCTTCGACCGGGATTTGGACTGGATTAACTCGAGACCTGGCGAGGACATTTGAAGGAGTGTCGTCGACCAGGGATTGGCGGCTCCTGAGCCGACCCAGCTGTAATGGGTACCTCCAAAATCGGCGAGTATCTGCCTGAATGGCGAGGGACACCTGTCTCTGTACGAGAAAAGGGATACTCACGTAAAATCAATGTCAGGTTAGACATTAATAATAAGCTGAGATTTCGCCTCGAGTATTAGCGGGCGTACGAAAAAAAAAAAAAAAAAATCTGGTATAATCTAGATACACCTTTATATCATTCGACCTCGCTACAAGCAGGACAATGGGTTCAGTTACTAGAAAGCACCAGAAAGGTTTGTATTGTTGATCAGAATCGACGCCACTGCACTCCGGGCAAATCCATAGGTGCTCAGTCTCCCTCGGCAAATGTCGAAGGGTGTAAATGCTAATTGTTCCTGTTGTGCGCATTGGGTGTATCCTCTCATACGTACTTCTCTGCAGGTCTTACATTTGATGACAAATTTCCGCAATCTTAGCCTTGATGATTTATCGATTGCAGTGTCATTCTCTAAAAGGCGATCATTAATAGCCCTCAGTATCTCATCCATATCCAATGTACCTTCAATTGGTGTTTTTGTGACATAATTTTTGTGCTCTCTTCTCCTCTCCGGCAGTATTGAACTACATTTGTTGTGCGTACTGAATTATGTGCATTATTCTATTGTTAGCACACTCATTTTCCCTACTGTCATTGTTCACGTTTCACGCTTCGATGCATGACAGGGCCAGACAAGCTTATCGCCCATCCCTGATAGATTAATTTAATCCCTAAAACATGATAATACCATATTGACTCCAGGTAAATGCGAGCACGAAGTGTTTGCATAAGATTGCATAATTACTTCCGACTCGACAGCAGGGTTAGATGATTATTGATAAACGCAATCTTGGAGGACATCTGGAAGAGCGAGCAGGACGAATGATGTAAGGACATTCTGGACAACCTGGTTATGGCCAGGAAAAATGTAAGAAGTTGTAACGTAAACATTACCAAGAATTGTCGGATGTACCAACTCCATATACGGAGGATGACTGTTTTAAATTTCAAACGCATGAGTCATTCAGAATACTATATGAGGAAAATTTTTCATAATATGAACTTTGAATGTATTGGCTGACATTTGAGGCGCCAATAAACAACCGCGCTGATTGAGAGTTTTGCAGAAAACGCAAAGTGGAAGCATGGGCCGGGAACCTACGATATAGCGTTGAAAAAGTTTGACATAATGCACTGCATTCATAAAATGTCAACGTAGACAGCTTGCACCTTGCCACAGAAAAAAGAATAGAGTTGGATTATGAATTTATAGGACCGGGCAAAAAGTATTAAGAGCATCTCTGTACATCAGTGAAAAACTCGCCAACATTAATAAGAAACCCGGAGTTCTATAGGACCACTCACAAGTCACAGAGGGATTCTGAAATATAAATAATACCCCACACGTGTTCGAGGCATCTGTGTTAAGGTGCCAAGACTATTCCACTGAGCAAGAAGTCTAAAATTTCTCAATTATTGAGGGGAGTGTAACATATTTTTTATGCGATGAATTTGACATCTCCACACTTGACAGTGGTGTTAAAGATTCATACTAGGCTGGCAACCTCAGCATGTGAAAAGGGTATATTCATGAACCACGACAGCAAGCGCTGGTGATTGCTTCATGCTAGTTCTCACGGAAGAACAAAAAGCAGAGGTAACTCCAAATGGAGCAGGGAGTGAGTGATGATTACATCAACTTGTGAATAGTTGTATATTATCATTTGGTGAATGTATGTAAATGTTATATGTACCTTCAGGCACAAGCCACTGCCGCTGTCCAGTCACAAATTTTTCCTTAAATTAACTGACATACTGGTGAATTTTCATCACATGCCCAGAGTGATATGATGTACGCTCAGGGAGAGTAAAAAAAATCGGAGAAAACAAATGGCTGACGGACAGCAGGAAAAAGCACCTGATTAATATCAGGCAAACAGATTTTTAGCCGCAGAATTTTTTCTTTTATTCCCTCTAAAATTCGTGGTACCAGTACGAGGCGACCCGACTAATTGTGGTCGACCAGAAGCGACCATTCACTGGACTACTAGACTGTGATTTGAAGCTTGAAATCTACACCTGAAGATTCTTGGCTTGACCCGGAACGGTTACTTCCTGAACTGATCTGGAAACGTGCCCTCACCACAGAGACGAATCTACGGAAAAGCAGCATCGGCACTTCAGCATTGTGGCAAATCACAACTTTAACAGGCCAGCAAAACAACCGAACATTATTTTTTCAAAATTCATCAAGCCTAAAAACTTTTTCGGTGAAGAAACCTAATTATTTTTCATAATCACCAGTCATATTTATTTACATTTGTTTCAAAGTAATTGAGCATTACATTTGTATATGTTGATTTTGACAAATTTATATTGAATTAATCAGCACAGAGAGAAATGCATATGTATGATCCAGAACCTCTAGTATATATTCATATATATATAAATAAATAAATAAATAAATAAATAAATAAATATATATATATATATCGAGCTAATAAGAGGAATTTCGCTGAATTAAATCAGCTGGTGGCTTGAATGAGCTCATTCATTTATACCCATCTTCACAAAAGACGGCGGGTCAGATACAAAGTTAAAGTGCTAAGACTCATTCAGCATTGTTCTTTGACTTCTGAAATATCTTGTGGATACTCCCTCGAGGTAGAATCATCATTATCTTAATACCTACAACTCTGCCAATAGCAATTACTCTAGGTTTTGGCCACTGTTGGACCATTATTGCAGAGCAAGGGGAGGCAACCTGTAACACTTCTGAAGCTAGTCTGTCAGCTCTTTCATTGCCACGTACCTCTGCAGGATAGTAGATTCACACGAGTTCCTGAAGATTCGAGGCTTCTATGGAGGTTTCCCATTCACGTCGGAGCCATTCACTTTGGACCTTCTGAAGCATGGATTGTGAGTCAGATACAATAACTGCCCTTGTTAATGAAGTCTCAGACAGCCACAGCTGCAGTAGTTGCCTCTACCTCCATTCTCATGCTGGAGGTTGTTATCATGTAAACCCCTCTTTGTTTAGCGACGATTCTGCCTTATACTCTAGCAGAGAAGCCCCATCCTGACTTCTGACCACGGATTACAGACCCATCAGTGTACATATTGGCATCATCGTCCCCAGCATGATCATTTATCAGCTGATCAATTTCCTGATCTGCTTTCCCATCGGCCCACGTTCTGCACTCTCTACCCAGGCTGACGATCATTTGCTGGTAGTTGGTCTAGTTCTCATATGACTAACTCCACTCTTCCCCTATGAATATACTTTCAACTGTGGTCACCTGCTTGATCGTTGTCTCTGCCTGTTCCACCCATGACATCCGCTCTTTATTCTCGCTCCCTTAATGTTAGCTATGTTTCCATGCAGGGGGAGCCTTTTGTTACTCGCACATAGATTTTGACTGGATCATCGCATATCTGGATCAAATCGACAGTAATCCAAGCATATACCGCATCTTCACGATGGGGGTATCTAGCGTACAACCCAAGACTACACGCATTCCTTCAATTTAAATGCGTTCCAGTCGTTCACATTGCGATATTGACAGCGTGATTATTCCCTGGCCATACTCAATGACTGACATGACTAGCTGATGATACAGGAGAAACAGAATTCTCTGTTCCAGGTGCGCTGTGGCAATATTGTTTTTAGGGCTGCCAGACCTCTGTTGCACTTTTGAATGATTAGATCAACATGGTACTTGTATGATAACCCGCGATCGAGCTATTTCTGCTTGTCTTGCCTTTTATGTTCGATCCATCACCATCGTCTTCTTTGCATCTCTTGTTCCACTGGCACTTGTTTGTGTTTTGTCATCAGTTCCACATTAGTCATCCCATACCATATTCTTAATCCATGACATTAAAAAGAAAGAAATATATTTTTAATTCATAAGGAAGGGAAACCCGAGGCCTGTAAACAGTAAATTAATATTAGACAAACATAAAGGTATGTTTTCAGGCACTCGTAAGAAATAAAGAAGTAGAACACTTGGACAACAGAAAAACAACAGACGTTAGTGGCTTACCCAGGGTTCGAACCCCGTACCTTCCGTACGACAACTCCGCCTAGCTATCAAGCGAATCACACTGACCCCACGGCCAGCTAGGCATCCCCAAAAAAGGATGCTTTACTGACTATTTATCAGTATGAAACACAAGATAACACCGGAAGTATAGAGTGGGCAACTCAGCCCCTTAATGACGCAATCACTTCTGTTGTTCCCCTATTAACAGTATGTGTCAGTCCAAACAAGACAAAGACCTTGATACTGGGTCCAGTAAATAGTAGAAGACTTAAGGACAGTAGTATAGAGCAGAGGGTAGGTTTCTGGTATTGTATAAACATAAATAACACATAAGGAAGGGAAACCCGAGGCCTGTAAACAGTAAATTAATATTAGACAAACATAAAGGTATGTTTTCAGGCACTCGTAAGAAATAAAGAAGTAGAACACTTGGACAACAGAAAAACAACAGACGTGAGTGGCTTACCCAGGGTTCGAACCCCGTACCTTCCGTACGACAACTCCGCCTAGCTATCAAGCGATATCACACTGACCCCACGGCCAGCTAGGCATCCCCAAAAAAGGATGCTTTACTGACTATTTATCAGTATGAAACACAAGATAACACCGGAAGTATAGAGTGGGCAACTCAGCCCCTTAATGACGCAATCACTTCTGTTGTTCCCCTATTAACAGTATGTGTCAGTCCAAACAAGACAAAGACCTTGATACTGGGTCCAGTAAATAGTAGAAGACTTAAGGACAGTAGTATAGAGCAGAGGGTAGGTTTCTGGTATTGTATAAACATAAATAACACATAAGGAAGGGAAACCCGAGGCCTGTAAACAGTAAATTAATATTAGACAAACATAAAGGTATGTTTTCAGGCACTCGTAAGAAATAAAGAAGTAGAACACTTGGACAACAGAAAAACAACAGACGTGAGTGGCTTACCCAGGGTTCGAACCCCGTACCTTCCGTACGACAACTCCGCCTAGCTATCAAGCGAATCACACTGACCCCACGGCCAGCCAGGCATCCCCAAAAAAGGATGCTTTACTGACTATTTATCAGTATGAAACACAAGATAACACCGGAAGTATAGAGTGGGCAACTCAGCCCCTTAATGACGCAATCACTTCTGTTGTTCCCCTATTAACAGTATGTGTCAGTCCAAACAAGACAAAGACCTTGATACTGGGTCCAGTAAATAGTAGAAGACTTAAGGACAGTAGTATAGAGCAGAGGGTAGGTTTCTGGTATTGTATAAACATAAATAACACATAAGGAAGGGAAACCCGAGGCCTGTAAACAGTAAATTAATATTAGACAAACATAAAGATGTTTGTCTAATATTAATTTACTATATTTTTAATTCCTTTCTCTCTCTTCACCCCCATCTCTCTCTTCTCCCATCAGTGTCCCCGTTGCGATATCTCGTGGTCCAGTTGTCGTCTCCTTAGAACATGTCTCATGATTTTGGTTGACTTCTTACCTTTGCAACAATTTACATTTTTTTCTCAGCCTACCTCAAAAGTTATTCGGTAGATTTCTCAATTGCTCAATGGTAGAATTTGAACACGGACAATGAATAAGCAATAGGAAGAAAGAATCGAGGCTCTCGAGATGTGGATATATAGAAGAATGGGGCGCATCTTATGGAAAGAGAAGAAAACAAATATGGAGGTCCTAGAAAACCTAGGTGTGAAAAAAGAACTAACAAAGGAGATCCAAATTAGGCAGCTAAAATATTTTGGCCACAGAGAAAGACACCTTGCAGAAGACTATAATAGATGGGAGAGTTGAAGGCAAACGTGCAAGGGGAAGACAGCGCTATAAATGGGAAGATAATATCAAGAGATGGACAGGAAAGAGTCTATCAGAGTTCACTATCAAGACAAGAGACAGAAGACGTTGTAGATCCATTACAGCCGATCTTCGATGTGGAGATGGCAGCTGATGATGATGAGAATTTTTTCATCAGCCCAAGACAGTAGCAAAACTCTACGAAAGCTCAAATGAGACCTGGGCCATTTCACACTGTGAGGCCCCCTTATTGTTTTGGAACAGGGTTGCAAATTGGAGGATCATATATCATTGGCTGGTGTCAGCTCCCTGACTCCCTCTTCGCGAGGTGAGGCTCAGGCCAAATGGCCTTTATGTCGTTGGGTCTGGCAATGGTTTCCAGTAATTTGTGCATTCCGTTTATTGTAACCTGCGATGAGTTTAATATTTATTACTTGAAAAATACAGCTGTTGCTGAAACTAAAGTTACAGTTCAATGTACAAAAAAGTTTACGATGAAAGAAAAAATTTTTTTTCGCTGCGAGCAGGATTCGAACCTGCGCGGGTATAACCCATTGGATTTCAAGTCCAACGCCTTAACCACTCGGCCATCACAGCCCTTAGAATTTTCGGTCTCTAACTAGGTAAATATTTCGTAAAACAATTTCTGGTTGGTCATTTTTCAGCCCCGTCTTGAGGTTCTGATTGGTTGTAATATTAAGTATTTCATTATAATAAAGCTCTAAATTTATAATGATTATGAAATCTATTTAATTAATCTGATCAAATGAGTAAAACTTTATTTAATGATAAAGTTCCAGCTACGTGAAGGACAATTTATTCCAAGAAAATTAGTAGGATTTAACATATTTCCTCAACTTTGAATGCATTTACTCACGTAAGGGCGCCCCCTTCAGAGTGAATTGAACGTGCCAGTTAAGCATTTAAACGTATTGTTTCAAATGTGTCATGTATGATACGACTTTACTTCAGGATGAACAGAAGCTGATCCTTACTGCAGGCTGAAGTGAGAACCACAGATTAAGCGAAAATATGCGGGTGCCCTTCTCTTATGTATATTTATGGTTAAATTAGTAGCAGATATAGTGCAGTTGTTGTATGATTGTACTTAGTGGTAATGGACAGTTTTAGCAAATTTAGTAACAGTTATTTCCATTCAATGCAAATGTACGGGGGTTCCCTACTTTCATTACAGTAAAGATAAAGATTAGATATGCTTCCTGCAGGTTCACGACGACTGTTTCTTTTTACCATAAGTACTTGTGTTGAAATGAACGTAGTACCAATAATCTACCTAAGAACTGGTTGACGGAAAGCTAGTTTTAAAAATACAAACTAATTTCTATTTTGAAAACGTGGGAAAAAAATACTCATGCATACTCTCTCTTTTAAAGATACTTCGATAATTAATCTTCTTCTTCTTCTTCTCCTTTCATCCTTAGCCACCAACCGGCAAAGCAGTATGTGGCCAGTACGCCTAGTGGCGTCTTAGGGCAACAACAAATTGATCAATCTATCGCTGTTTCCACCACGCCTAGTGGCGTCTTTGTGGAACAAAAACAGACCAAACAATCTATCGCTGTTTCCGTAATCAGATTGGTTGGCAAGCTGGTGATCTTGCAATATCTGCTCCGTTTTGTTAAATACTGTATCATGTAGACCCCATGCTTCCTTCCCACCCCTTATTTTCTTCAATAAGATAATATGTCCTGCTTATTCAATATATATCCGCCCCCTTTTTGCAGACAAACATTGTGCTACCTGATCTGTTTTATGTTTTGTTATTTCAATACTTTTCTTTTTGCAATTTTATCTGCACATAATAATATAACCATTTTTATGTAGTTGTATTCTTTTGTTTCCTTTTTCATCACTCAAAGATTGTCTGCCATCCCTGTGTTTAATTTATATGCAGTAAGCCAGATCCACAATACCCCGTGCTCTTGCAGTGGAGTGAAAATCGGCATTCAAGAGCTGTTATTTCACTTCGGTAGTTTTACAGAAACATCTAGCTTAAACTTCTACATTAGAATTTTGCTTTGTTCTTCGTCGACTGTTTGATTTGCAGTTATATGACCTTTATTTTACTTACATTATGTTACACTTGATTTTCATATTTAAGTTTTTTTCTGTGCATGACCTTCCCCATTTAATTTATTGGTAGTGTTAATTTGACAATGTGAGATAGCACACACGAAAAACCAGCAATCCCGAGGTCATTACTCAAGTGCACGATAGTATAACATGATCTTGCCCCCCCCCCCCTTTCTTAATGCCCGACGGATAAGGGTATGAGAAAAAAAAAGCTGGTCGCCAGTTAATTCTTTCAAAGTCTAAAGGACAATGACAGAGCAGGCTTCAAATTCCAAGAAACAGACATAAATATTTATATCTATATACCATGAAAACATTATGATCGTTAACACACGAGTTTTTAAAGTGGAACAGACAGCATTAACATTCTTACATGTGTGCATGGACCATTACATAAAATATCAAGGTATTTTTTATTTATGAAGAAAATATTCCGTTCAACCTTTGATGGGTTATAATTAGGATATATAGTGTCTCAAGTTAGTGTTTTCAATAGACGATACATGATCATGGTTTCATGTCATTAGTTTAAAGTGAATAAACTCCAATATATCACGACTTTTGGTGAGGAAATGAAGCTAGGTTGAAAGAAAAATGAAAGGCAGCTTAATGAGAAGCGAGAAATGCATACATATGAATGCACTCACTTGCATTTGTGTAAAAAAAAAATAATAATAATGTAAAAACATTGATATAATTATCTGCATATTAAAATTAAACTATTCGATCAATGCTAGAATTAGCTCATATAACATTTTGGCATTAATATTGTAAACGGAACTGTCTTTTAGTGGATTTTACGGAAGTGCTTCATGGGCGATTGAGTTTATTGATGCGATTCCAAACAATGCAGACTAACATTCGTTTCTTTCTTGATGTCTCTAGGCTATCGGTTTCTACAACATTCATGCAGTGGATTTATAGTGAAATGTGTCGACAGTAAACTTGTCAGTTAGGTAAATACTTTGAATCTTTTGACGTCTTTTTGTTATAATGACAGCTGATTCAAAATTCGACGGATGGCTGCTTATAGGGCCTACTTGGTTCTGATCATTATTAATATATTTTAGAGTAGATCATATTTAATGATTTATCCGTCAGCAAATTTAGAAAAGAAATATAAGAAATAGCGAGTCTTTGCTGAAATGGTCATATAACATTCTGTTGAAAGTTACGGAAAATAGTGTCACTGCTTGTGGTTTATCGATTATGTACATTTCAGCAGGTTAGAAGCTCGGGAAACTAAAAGTACTACCATCATGAGCTTTGTAAAGAAGATGCTGGGCCAGCGAGGGATTGGCGATTCCTCACAAGCTGGAAATCCACAAGATAACAGCTTGGGCCTCATGCATCTGCGCAAGCTTTTCACGGAATTCAGATACCCTACAGTCAAGTCTACACAAAAGAATCAGGAAGAAAAGTTGTATAGTATGCTTCCCTTGTTTATTAAGGTAAGTAAATAAAGTATAGGCCTAACCGAAGTGAGACAGGAGTTTGAAATACTGGCATCTGTAAAATAATTTATTTTCAGTTTATTCCATACATGTGATGTAGAGGGTTGTAATGAATAACAGTGGGCCCACTGTTCTGTATGATCTTAAAAAAGTAAGGGATGCGGTAAAAAGGGATCAGAGTTACGGTTACGTTTAGGAATCCTAAACCTGACCCTAATCCTAACCCTTATGGCATGCGTGACTTATTTAGATGACCATTTGGATGACACTGAGGAACATATCCCACTATTCTTCATTATAACTGATGCAAAGGAATATTTATTTATTACTTATGATAGTGATAGTATCCCCTTCAGTCATGACTGACTCTGGGAATGCACCCCCGAGGTGATAGCCCTCAACTGCTTTTTTACATGGTGTTTATTTTGGCATGTTCTTTTCGCTTCTGCTTGCTGTGAGAGCTTCTTTTCGCCCAATCTGATGTGGCGGCTTTAGGAGAATCACCGCTTGGTGTGATTGGCAGCTTCATCCTCCCAAGTTGCTGGATTTATGTCCAGTGCCTTCATGTCTCTCTTCCACACATCTTTGAACCTCAGCTGCATTTGCCCAACTGTACTTTTGCCATCTGCCAGTTGTCCATAGAACATATCTTTAGGGATTAATAAGTACTTATGATAATAATTAGAATAAGTAAGTTAACAATTGTTTTAAATGTTTAGAATGTAATTACAGCAAGACAGCTAGTTATATGAAGCAGTGTAAATGCAAAATGATAATGACGTTTTTACCAAGTGGTTGAACAGTTATGAAAATAACAATTCAGTAAACATGTCAAAAACATAAACTCTATAAAAATGTGAATAATTTAATGTGTTGCTGCATGACAACTCCAAATTTAATTTTCATGTGACAAAAATTAATGACAATAACAACATTATGCTGCTGATTGTCTTTCTTCTTTGGTCCTTGGTTGCTGACTGACAAAGCAATCAGAGTCTTCACGCCTAGTGGTGTCTTGTAGGGCAGTAACAAACTGTCTCCACTTTGCTTTGACGGCAGCCATATCCTTCACATGGTGCCCAAGTTCTGGTTCATGCTTAGCATCTCTGCCTCCACAGTTCTCCACCAAGTGACTTTTTGGCGCCCTTGCTTTTATTTCCCATCTGGAGTCCATAGCATGGCAATTCTGGTGATTGTGTGTCAGTGTCTCATCTGAGGATGTGGCCAACCCAATTCCAACGTCTACCCGCTATGATGGTGGGCATGTCCTCTTGGTGGCTTCGAGTTAGCAGTTCTTGGTTGGTGATGGCGTTTGGCCAGAAAATTCAAAGAATTTTCCTTAGGCAAGTTGTGTGGAAAGAGGACAATTTGGACATTTCCTTTTCTGACTACTAAATGTCTTAATGTCTCTCATGGCTTTGAGAGAACAGTTGTATATATAGTTAATACTTACCAAAATAGTCTTTTCTAGAAATTGCACAAACCCATTATTTAACATTAAGAAACAAGAAACATTTGTATCACATGGTGTTCTAAATACATTCTGAATAAATAGTCCCATGATTCCTACACTCTAAAGTTATGAACATGGGTCATACTTCTTTAGTGGTCAGTGAAGGCATTGAGACCATTGCACTTGTTTTTGCACATTTACCGCAAGCATGTTGATGTGCTGGTTCCACTGAAATGGTTCATGAGCAGGCAGTTGGTCATCTGGAACTTCAATAGGCATCAAAATGATGTGATAAACTTTTGAAATGCAGTTCGCATTGAATTTTGTGTGTGCCTAATTTAGGAAAGAGAGACTGGGGTATGTGTTGCTGTACAGAAGACAAATGGTCTACACATGATCAAATCTGCTAACTGATTAAACTATTCCTGCTATTTGCCCATTGTTTTAGAAGTAACTGCAAGATAAACGTGTTTGTGTACTGCAGAATTGGCTGCTCAGTTATTGAGATCTATGATGCATCCCAGAGAAAAAAGACCCACATTTTTTTCTTTCTAGGAAAATCACCAGATTCGGAACTTCAAATGTTCAAACATTAAACAAACTAGGCAAAACTGCACAAGTGGCAGCAGAAGTGAAAACTATAAAATTGACTGTGCAAAACAAGTCGGAATAGAAAGGAAGAAGGTGACCACACAAGAAACGGTGATGTCCTCAGGACACGAGGAAGAAAGTACTCACCATTGTGAAGGTGTGGCTCTAGTGCTGTCAGAGGAAGTGCATAAAGCCTCATATAGTGAGCGAAATGACCATCACTGATCTTGGCAACATTCAAAACTGCCTGAAGGAAAATAAAAATCATAGTGTTATGCACCAACTAGAAATAACAAATTTTACATCAGGCTACAAAATATAATGGATGAAAAGAAAAGAACCAACATTACAATTTTGATAGGTTATGTGGATGCAAAGATAAGAACGCAAATAGCAGCTTTGAAGATATCACTGGAAAACACAGTTGGATTAATGAATGCAAATGGAGAACTATTCACGATCTTCTCAAACTTCTGTGCTTCAGATCAATTGGTTATATGAGGAAACATGTTTCCACATAAAAGAATACATAAACACCTGACCAAAGGATGGAAAATCATATTGATCATTTATGCATAAATTAGAATTTTAGATCATCATTACATGGTGTAAAAGTATGTAGAGGAGCAGATGTGGTACCAGATCACCATATTGTTAGCCAAACTAAAGATGGAACTCAAAAGATATACTAAAACACACTGCTACAAAAAAAAAAAGGTTAATGTGGAATATCTCACGAATTAAGAAACAAAAGAAATTGTCTTTCGGTTCTATAAAAATGTAGTTGATATAGTAGATCACTGGCAACAGATTTTTAAAAAAATGTACGAAACAAGACATGTAGAGAAGTTCTGGTAAAAAGAGAAAACCACCACAAAGCTTGCATAACAACATAAATCATCAGTAAGAAAAGAAGAAAGCAGATTTAATCACTAGCAAAACCAGAAATTCCAGCACCGAGGTACATGAAATGTACACAGAAGTAAACAAAGAAGTAAGAAGAAACATCAGAGGAAAGAAGAGGAATTATACTGCAAGTCTGTATCCTTTTATTCGAACACCCAACAACTGATGTGAATATAATCAAAGCGCTATATGACAATGCAAGATGTTGTGTTAGAACAAATAAAGGGAATACAGAATGGTTTACAGTAGAAACAGGGGTGAAACAAGGCTGTATTATGTCACCACTACTTTTTGGAATAGCTATTGATTGGGTTATGAGAAACTATACCCACAATGAACAATTGGGTATAAAATGGACAAATGGAAAATTCCTGGGGGACCTGGATTTCGCAGATGATGTAGCATTCTTAAGTTCAACACCAAGACAATCCCAAGAAGCAATAAATAATTTGTGTCATCTCTCGGTTAAAATTGGTCTCCAAATAAATGCCTCTAAAACTAAAGCTATGAACTTTTCTAACGAGACCTTTGATATCATCTTGAACGGGGAAAAACTACAGAAAGTTGAAAGTTTCAATTATTTAGGCAGTAAAATGACTCAGGATGGTGACACAACAAGAGAAATCCATACTAGAATTGCTTTGGCAGCTAGCGCCTTCAATAGATTATCTAACATTTGGAAATTACGATCATTGAATATACATACCAAGCTTCGTCTGTTTAATTCAAATGTTATCTCAGTGTTAACATACGGCTGTGAGAGTTGGAAAATAACAAAATCATTGGAGAACAAGCTGAATACATTCGAGAACAAATGTCTTAGAAAACTCATGAACATCAGTTGGAAAGAATTCAAGACTAATCGACAAATAAGAGAAGACTCTAGGCAGAAATATGTCTCCGACTATATAAGGAAAAGACGATGGTCATATATCGGTCATGTCCTACGAATGCAAAACAACAGAATACCACTACAGGCGCTCACTTGGGTTCCTGAGGGTAAGCGGAAAAAAGGAAGACCAAAAGAAACACTCAGAAGAACAATAATAAGAGAAGGAAGAACGTTGGGCCTAAATAATGTGCAAGAGCTAAGAGGAGTGGCGTCACAACGAACAACCTGGAGAGCACTGGTTTCTGCCTTATGCGCCGTGTTTGGCGCTTAAAGAATTTATTATTATTATTATTATTATTAACAACTGAAATATTCTGAATAAAGCTTCTGAAACCAAGAGACCATCACAGTAGACATTGACACTTCTTAATAGATATTGTGCAGATAACTTGGTCAAGTCTGGGAGAGAGAAGAAACACCAACAGAATGGAAAGAAGGATATCTAGTCAAGCTGCCAAATAAGAGAGATTTACAAGAGTTCCCTGCTTACAGAGGAATAATGTTATTATCAGTGATTGGGAAAACTATTAAACAGGGTCCTTCTGGAGAGAGTAAAAGAGGCCATAGACAGAATGTTGAGAGAAGAGCAGGCAGGCTTGTGATAAAACAGATCCTGTACAGACCAGATAGCCACATTGCACATAATAGTTGAACAAAGCTTGGAATTGAACTCACCATTTTACATTGGTTTTGTGGACTATGAAAAAGCCTTTGATGGCTTAAACAGAGAATCGCTCTGGAAAGTGAAGAGGCATTATGGGGTCCCCCTTAAGTTCACTAATCTAATTAAAAAAACAAGAAAACATGAAATAAAATTTCTCCATGGAAAATTTACTGAGCCCTTTGAGATAAGAACTGGAGTGCAGCAGGGTTGCCTCTTATCACCATTTCTGTTCTTACCAGCTGATGACTGGAATATGAAAACAACCAAGAACAATTGAATTCAGTGGACTCTTAACATGATTATGCTATCAGAATAAGAATAAGAGAAGCATTCATAGCAATGAGAAATGTATTGAAATCAAAAGAAGTCTAGTGCAACACACAAAACATCTTTAAATCCGATGTCAGAGCAGTCCTATTTTATATTTCTTAAACATGGAGAACAACAAAAATGACAACCAGAATGCTACAGAGCTTCATAAATGTGTGCTTGTGTGGAATTGAAGGATTGAAATGGTACCAGTGTAAACTAGACAGAAAAAAATGGAGCAAGATGTGAAGAGAAGATTCTGGTGCTGAATTAAGAAAGACAGTAAGAAAACCAGTTAATAGAATCACAAGGCAGTCTTTGTTCTGGAATCCCCAGGGCAAGAGACCAAAAACCACACGGAATTAAGTTAATTATAAATAGATATTAAGTTAATTAGAATGGTAAGACCTTGACTGTAGGAATAGTTGGGGAATATTTGTGAAGGTCTACACTCAGTATGGGGAGCCAAAATGTAATGAACGAATTAAATTTTTGGAAAATGTCATCAGAGCGCATCAGCTCTCTCTGGAGCTTACATACTCACCGAGCCATTCTATCCAGTGCCATCCACTGAAGTTCTTTCCATGTTTTCTTCATCCTTTCGGGTATGTCTCCAATTCCTAATGTTCATGTTGTGGAAGTATTTTATTTGTGTAGGATGGGGTAGCCCAGCCCTTCTTAGTTGCCTTCTATGCTATGCCTGGTAGGTTACATATTCTTTGTTTCCCTTTATCGTCCTGGGAACGCTTGAATTAAGTTAAGTAATATCTCATTTTTATGCTTGTAAGATTATTTTCCTTTATGATTACATTGTTCTTTATTAACGGTTGAGATTAGTGTATGCTGGAAATTTTAGTCTTTCGTTATACCTAGGATATGTTTAATCAACAGGTCTTTGAAAATACCCAAGCACATGAGATGACAGAGAAATGGGGAGACATTCTTCAGTTTTGCAGCCATGTTTCCAAGCTGATGGTAACAGAAATAAGGAGGCGAGCATCCAATCAGTCAACAGGTCTGATTAACATTAAATCATTAATGTTTTAATGATTACATAACATTAAACATAAATATATTATGTTTACATTAAAAACATTAACATTAAAACATTATAACATTAAAAAAACCAGTGTTAGACTACTGTAAAAATACAGCATTAAAAGATGGACATATCTGCCTGTGACAGAACAGAACAAAATATGTATGCATATGAATCCACAGTGCAGCTGGGTACATATTTTTTATGTTTCTTTCTGCATCAGATTCCTATCCATTTTCATCACTTGTAGTATGTCATTAGTCATTTTTTTTGGGGAGTCATATTTTTTTCTGCTATAGTGGGAATGTGCTGCTCATCACCAGAGTCTGAGCCTTTGTCTGCAATTGTTTCTGCTTTTTTGTGCAGAATTGCTTCATTGTAGTCTACCTCTGAGTTATGAATATTTGTTCTACGCCAACATACAATTTTCCAAAAAAAATGAGGAAAAGACAATGATGTGGATAGGTCATGAAAAATCTAAGCCCACTCAGCATCTGTGTTAAACAGGTCAAACAAGTAGGAAGCTCAAATACATAGGAAGTATGTTCACATTGGATGGTGGAATAGGCGGATAAATAGAAATAAGATGTTAAAAGGCTAACACAATGGCTTATCAATGATCGCATCGCTAAGTAGTCACCCACATGTCTCGAGGGCTGATAAATAGCACATTCAAACCAACTCTTTGCTGTCAGTGTCAAACATGGTTATTGTGAGAAGATCACAACATACAAGATGAGATGTCTGAGAAAAGCTGCAAATGTCACCATTAAGAGACAGCAGAAACAAAGGCATTAGGAAGTTGGTGAAAGCAAAAGCATGCACTGGCTACAGTTAGAGATTTGATGTATATGGTTGACACACATAGTTAAGACCTTGCTAGAATGCTATGGAGTTGAGGTAGAATGCTACCAAATCAGCAGCCAGCACAAACCTTCAAAAACAGATCTGTCCACAGGGCAAGGGGATAACCAAGAGTAAGATTCTTCTTGTTGAAGATTGAGATAAATTGCTGAAGAAATCCTGTAGAAACATGGTATGACGATGACCCACAGCAGAATGTCACATAAGTACTAAACTGCTTCTCGCCAAAATGCTTCATGGCACAATTAGACAGAAACAGTAATATAAGTTCAAGTAAACATTGAGAAAATTAGCCAGTAACATCACAAATCAGTCCTTATTTTGAATTCCCAGGGTAAAAGGGATAGAAGGAGATCCAAAAAGACAATAGAAGAGGAGCGTAGACAGACATAGGAAGAATTGGAAATAAATGGAGCAAGTGGCACAGAACAGAAAGACTTGACATTAACAAATCCAAGGTGTATAATCCATAGGAAACTGTAAACAAAGCAGAAGAAGCAGCATATAATTTGATCATTATTAAAGTACATATTTTAAATAGGAGCTTTGTCTTGTTATGGTAATATGGGCCGCCAATCAACCTAGGCATAAGTTGGTTATATTAGGGCACATGTCCAAATATAAAAGACCTTGTGGTCTGGTAATTGTTTATCATTAAATTACATGCTGTCATTTGTAATAAACAGACGCATTTTTGCCATTAATAATAAATTAATACCCAGGAAGCATAACTGCTGATGCTATTTAAGTAAGAGTTCACAGAAGCTTATTTCCAGTCATTTATTTGTGTAATTTGACAGAGGCTGCAAGTTGTGCTATTGTCCAGCTGCTGGAAATAGAGTCTACAATTGAAAATGGAAATGGATGGATGCTTCTGACAGCATTAAACTTATTGTCTCTTGGTGGCAGTACACTTATTGACTGTATGACGGCAGCATCCCTGCCCTCCACTTTGGTAAAGTGTCTCTACCTGTTCTTTGATCTGCCACCTGTAGAAAATGGAGATCTGCTGCAACCGGGGTGTGAATTCAGTCCAAAGGAGAGAAGAATTTTGCTACAGAAAGTTTTTGTGCAGGTAATGGGAATTTTAAAGTGTGCCAATGTTCAGTTTGTACAGTTAACTTAAGCTGAAGTTGCTTTTGTATCATTGAGGCCGAAAGGTACACTTAAGTCTTAGAGGATATGATTTGGACAGAATATTTTATTGCTTCAAAGAGGTGAGAACCCGAGTACGGGGGCTCCCTGTGAGCGCAGGGCCCATTTGGGTCTAATCGGCTGACTCGGCCTAAGGGCGGCCCTGATCATTTATATATATATAGGTGTGATAGGGTGGCGCGAATGATTTGTTGTGTGATGTGATCACTTTATTGTGCCAATTCACACTCACACCAGACCCGTACAACAATAAAACTCTTGATTCTAAGGTAGGGGTTGTATTTATTTATACAGCCCTTTCAGTGACACAAGCATTTCAAAAGCAAATAAGCAAACAAACGAACACTAAACAAACACCAGCCAGTGCTAACGTGTTCCTATGTCTATGCAGACTCTGCGTGTCTAGTTTCGCATCTTCTTTCTGGAGCTGCTCTTGTGAATAAATCCCCCTCGCCGATCTCTTAATATAGGAGCCCTGGCCACATCACACCGCAAATGGAATCGCTGAAGGTCGCTTCGCATCTAGTCAGTGGTGTCGACCCACGGGGACTAGGTAGTGTCATGCTCCAGTTTACCCAGCTGTAAATGGGTATCTTTCTTTGCTATTAAGTTAGGCAGGGCAAACACATCAGGGAAGGTAACTGGTCACCCCCCCCACCTCATAAACCTGAGACCTGGGATAACACTTCTCTAACACTTCACTCCCTGTGGCAGTATCTGCTATGGAACTACATTTTAAAGAAAACAAACTGTGTCATTCATATTTTTATATTCTCAGTGTCTTATCTTGAACAGTCCTTTCAAAACCAGGGAAGCAAACTGTAAGCCAATACCAGCTTTCTACTGTCATGTGACAGTATACGAGCGGCCTTTTAGAAAGGCCGATATCGATGCATGTGTTAATATCTAAAAATTGTGTAACAGTTCAGTGGTTTTAACCTTTAGCACGCTCCGGGCGCCACATTGCGCCGAACGTAACCTATGTTCTCCATGCTGGAGGCGCAATGTTGCGCCTTACGGATATCACCGTTCCTAGCATGAGGACTTGTGTACACGTGATTTCAGCCCCGGATGTTAAGTTCTAATGTTATTTGCAAGAGAGCTAGCTTCCGTTTCCGATCTTAAAAAAGCGATGGGTGTATCCGCATTTATTTTTTGTAAATTTTTAAAATCGAAATGAATCGGCATCAACACGCGGCCATTTTTGCTCTAATTTTATTGGATTCTGACGCCATGCGGTGGGGATGAGATTTTTTGTCTTTATAAGCGCTGAAATCGGTTCTCAGAATATGTTTGATGGCCGAGATGGAAACGAAAGTAAAATGGCCTTTCAAGTATGTATAATTTTAGGGATTAGGAATATCGGAAAAATTTGGGATTACGGCCGAATGTCACTGCTGGCTAGGGAGTTTGTTGCTTTGCTACTGATGATGGGTGTAACGAAAAGATCGTCATTTGATTTGTATTGCTCTATTGGTCAAATGACTTTCATTGAGATGCAAGGGATATGGACTCTTCGTTTGTTGGTCATTTTTTTAATTTTTAATTTTTATTTTAAAATTTAAAATTTTTTTTTTTTTTTTTTTTAAATTTTTTTCGTTGTTTTCATCTTTCCTTTCCTTTCTTCCTATCACATCTAACATGTACACAAACAAATTTTATATCATCAGATTCATCATTCATTCATTTCTATACAGTCTAAAAATTAGAGCAATTGACCAAAAAACAAAAAAACTATAGAATTTACAAGTCACCCACTATAAAAATGGGGCGTTGTGAAAAAGAATGCAGTGGTTGGGCAAGTTTTCTGAATTTTTATGCAGCGTGCTAAAGGTTAAACATGCATTCACCTATACATTTTCGCTGTTGAAGGGGATCGATCATCGGCCTCTTTAAGAGGCCGCTCGTATACTAAGAGTTAAAGAATATGTCTCTCTTCGTGCATGCCTTTCTATCTGTGTGAGAGAGATAGATACTTTCTCTTGTAGGGCTACAACCACAGCTCACCATTTTTGTTCTATAGAAACATTATAATCTCTCTCTTTGTGCATGCCTTTCTATCTGTGTCAGAGAGATAGGTACTTTCTCTTGTAGGGCTACAACCACAGCTCACCATTTTTGTTCTATAGAAACATTATAATCTCTCTCTTTGTGCATGCCTTTCTATCTGTGTCAGAGAGATAGGTACTTTCTCTTGTAGGGCTACAACCACAGCTCACCATTTTTGTTCTATAGAAACATTATAATCTCTCTTTGTGCACACCTTTCTATCTGTGTCAGAGAGATAGGTACTTTCTCTTTCTCTTGTAGGGCTACAACCACAGCTCACCATTTTTGTTCTATAGAAACATTATAATCTCTCTCTGTGCATGCCTTTCTATCTGTGTCAGAGAGATAGGTACTTTCTCTTTCTCTTGTAGGGCTACAACCACAGCTCACCATTTTTGTTATATAGAAACATTATAATATCTCTCTCTTTCCTTTTTCGCTCCATAAGGAGCATGGAGCCACCACAGTAGATGGTCCCCTTACATCAGGGGTTCCCAACTTTTCTCAGTCCCTGTAACCGTTTGGTTGTTTAGTAAACCTTACCGTACGCTCAATTCAGTATGAGAGGAAATAAATTCTAGAGTTTGCTATGAATATACACATAGGAAAATAGATAAACAGGTTAATATTTTTTTAGAAAGAAAACTGTATTTGGTACATTAAAACATTATTTTAGCATTATTAAGTTCTTAAATGTTTATTCAAACACAGTCAGATAAGTTAGTGAGATTCTCCTTGATCCTGTTTCTTATCACCCAAAAGTTTTATTCTTGGTACAGTTTTTGAAAGCGATACCCACATATCATTAGAGTCATTAATGTAGTCATCTGAGGGTGAACGAGGAAGAAGAAGAATGCTTAGCTTCCAGTTTGTTTCTTGCTTTGGATTTGATTAAGACTCACCATCCTCTCTCCAATCCACAACTTTTTTTCACCAACAGTATTACTTTTTCTTTTGAATATTTCAATTGGACAATATAATTATTTACCAAATATTCACTGTACCCTCTTGACAAGCTTTTTTGTACCCCCCTGTGGTTATGTGTACCCCAGGTTAAGAACCCGTGCCTCACAGAAAACCTGCACCCAAGCACTCATGTGCTCTTGTCTTAGTGGTTTCTGTATTTTGCTGCGTGATGATGTTGCCAGCCCACCCCCCCCCCCCACCCCCGGGCACAACCTCCTTTAAGTCACTTATGCCATTCTTGGCGGGGCAGTTGTCCTATTTTTTTCTTTGTGTCTTCTGAGTCACCTGGGAACGGGACCCCAAGATGCAGCAATAGTGAATGCAGTCAGCGATCCATAGCTGTACTGCTTGCATCAGGACCAGCGAACCAGAGCTGGTCAAGACCACACTCCACCTCCACGTGGTGGTCCTGGAAACAGTCTGCAGCAGTGCAGTCTGGCTGAGCGAGTGCGGATCGCAATGGGAAGGCAAACCCGGTCCCTAAAAAATGCCGTGCTGAAGTCGGATGTGTCGACCGAAAGGTGCAGATATCACAGCTTAGGCGTAAACAGACAAAACGCAACCACCATCCTTTTCAGGGCGAACGAGGAAGAAGAAGACACCTGGGAACTACAGGGGACAAACACTGTAAAACCCCTGTTTATTATTTCACAAAAACCATGACTTTTATTATATATATATGTGTATATTTTTTTAGGTCTTGGTGAGATTGTGCAACCATGCATCTCCAGCAGAAGAGTTGGCCCGCAAAGATGATCTGAGTCTTTTGTTCAGTGCCATCACCAGCTGGTGCCCCAGACACAACAGCATATGGAGGCAGAGTGCAGGGGAAGTGCTGGTTACATTGTCACGTCATGGGCTTACACAGCATGTCGTTAGTTACATTCATGGTATGTTAACACATTTGTGCATCAGAGTTACATTCAAGGTGCGTTATCATAGTTACATTCATTGTGCGTTAACAAGGATTTGTATCACAGTTACATTCATAGTGCGTTAACAGAGATATGTATCACAGTTACATTCATAGTGCGTTAACAGAGATATGTATCACAAAATAGAAATAGGTGGCAAGTGATAGTTGGAGAACAAAAAGAACTAATGAAAGTAATAATTGGTGAGCAAAAAATGACCTGTGTTTAATGACATGTAATTCTAATATTGCCAGCGTGTATGAAGTGAACAAGAAGTTTTTCTTCATACATTTCTGATTAAAATTACACCTTGTAAAGTCTTTTACCTCAGACTTGTCTAATTTATTGGAATGCAAAAAGAGTTTTATTGTTCCTCTTGTACAAGGAAGTTCAGCTTATGTATTGTAACGGTTTTTTTTTTTTTCAGACAAAGGATGTGTTCGTCACTGTATAGAGAACATGCAGAGAGCTCAGGATCTTTCTCCATTAGAGCTAGTGGAAATGTTTGTGACTGTCTTCTGTTTCCTCAAAGATTCAAGTGAAGTGTCCCAGTGTCTGCTTGATGATTTCCGCTCCTGCCAGGGATATGTATTTCTTTCAGAATTTTTACTCAGGTAAGTTGTAAAGGATTAAAGTTAGTTGCTTATCCTTTACAGGACGTGGCAATCAACCCCAGCTTTTATTGGCTGTTTGTGATTTTTCTAGGCAATTTTTTTCATTCAGTAGTTTGCCATTGCTTTCTGAACGGTACGGCGCTTATACCATTGTTAAACATCCACACAAAGCGATCTGCTACCAAACCGCCTGCAGCAGGTTTCGAACCTGGTATATCTGGATTATGAAACTGCGTTCATATCCATTAGGCCACAGACGCCGACAAAGATGTAAAGGATTACTTGTGTGCTAAATGGTAAGACTAAAATTAAGGTAGATCTGAGAGAAGTAACTGGTCAAATACCTAGGGGACAAGACATGATGAAGTCTGGAAGAGGATAGAATAAATGGAAGACATCCCCGGCATACAAAAGAACAGTGTTCTTACTCTGGCACCAGAAAGGTGGACAAATATAAGGCAAAGAAGACATCACTTATGTCATTTCAAATTCAAAAATTTAAAAGGTTTTTCAGGAGCATTAAGTCATATCCAGGTACAGTGGGCAAATGAAAATAAGTAATGCTTCTTGCTGGGACAGCGACAAAAAAGCATTTCCTATTATCCAGGGCACAGCAAAACTGGACTGATTCTAAAGGCGACAAACTGGGACGGACTACGACTTATGGAACTTGGAACACAAGAAGTATAAATGGGAAAGAAGAGAAGCTGGTGGAAGAGATGAGGAAAGCAAAACTAGAAATCCTGACTATAATGGAAACAAAGAAAAAAGGACAAGGAGTCATGGATCTCGATGGCAACATGCTGCTCTACAGTGGTGTACCCACATCTGAAAGAGCTAAAGGGGGCGTGGGTTGCATTGTGGCCAAAAAGATAGTATCAAGGGATGGAACTTTTGTCTCGGAGCGCATTATGGTTGTAAAACTAAAAGAAGGAGAAACCATAGTCAACCTGGTCATAGTGTATGGGCCAAATGAGGATGAGAGAGCAGAGGTCAAGGAAGAATTCTTCGAGCTGCTTTAAAGGACAGTGGATGACTGCCTAGATGAAATTATCATGCTCGGAGATTTCAATGCCAGAGTTGGAAATGACCATGCTAGATGGGGTGGAGTTATCGGAAGATATGGAGAAGATACTCTCAATGACAATGGAAACGACTCCTTAGATTCTGCAGTGAGCAGAATCTGATCATTACAAACACAAAGTTCCCCCATAAGTGCATACATGCATACACTAGATGTGAACCAACAAAGAATGAGAAGTCAGTGATCGACTATGCCATTGTTAGGAGGAGCTCATTCAAATATGTCTGGGATGCTAGAGTCTGGAGGGGGCCAGAGATTGGAAGTGATCACAACCTGCTTACAATCAAAAGAACAACTGAAAGAGTTGCTCAGCCTAGGAACTGCCCAACATCACACGCAGGAAACTAAGTAAACGAACGGGGGAAATGAGCATTAAGACCTACAAGCTGAGAAAGCCAGAAATTAAGATCAGATATCAGGGGCTTATTGCTGCAGTGGTGAGCAACACAGAAGAACAACCTGATGACTTGGAAACCCTCTGGCTTAATTCAAGGACATCATAAAGACAGCTACTGCAGAAGCATGTGGTGAAGTCTGACTTGGGAACAAGATAAACAGGACACCTTGGTGGACAGAGGAAGTCAAAGAGAAAATAAGAGAGAAGAAAATGGCATGGAAACAATACTTAGGAGCTAAAAACACAACAGAACAAATGGAGAAATATAGAAAATATGTGACACTCAGAACAGAAGCAAAGAACAAGGTGCTAGCAGCAAAACAGAAGTCCTGGGAAGAATTTGGAGAAAAGCTAGAAAAAGATGCGCAAGAAAACCAGGAATTGTTCTATAAGACCCTAAAGAACACGAGGAAGGAAAAACAATGCCCTCTCAAATTTATAAAGGACAAGCAAGGCAAATTACTGCCCCGAAGGAAGTAATGGAAAGATGGAAAGAATATTCTCAGAACTCCTGGATGGTGAGCATGGTGAAGCATCAGAAATGATAACCACTAGCACAGAAGAGAAAACCAATGATGGTGAAGATGACATAAAGATGGAAGAACTGAAGGTAGCACTGGAGAAAATTAAGATGCGCAAAGCAGCAGGGCATGATGGTATAACACCAGAAATGGTTAAGTACATGGGAGCATCAGGCGACCTATTACTCTTAAGGGTTCAACAGGCAGCGTGGTGCAACAAGACCATACCAAAGGATTGGTAGATTGCCATCATAACACCAATTTTCAAAAAGGGTGACAATCGACAATGTGGAAACCATAGAGGCATATCCCTTCTCAGTGTCCCTGGTAAAATCTACTCTAGAATCCTAGAGCAGAGACTCTGACGCCTAGCTGAGCCACAATTGGATGAGGTCCAGTGAGGATTCCGAGCAAACCGAAGTGCTCAAAACCTAATCTTCACACTCAGACAGCTGAGTGAAAAGGCCCTTGAGTATAAGAGTGAGATCCATCTTTGTTTCATAGATCTGAAAAAGGCGTTTGACAGGGTCCCCTGGAGCAAACTTTGGGACTGTTTGGCAAGGAAGAACATTCCAGCACCTCTGATTCATGCTATACAGAGCTTCTACAAGTCTTGCAGAAATTATGCAAGGACAGCAAACCATAAGTCAGAGTTCAGGACCACCACTTGTGTAAGACAGGGTGATATCCTGTCACCTTATCTTTTCACACTCCTCATGGACGATGTCATCAAGGCATGTAAGGAGAGAACAAAAAAGGGTACTTGTGCGTTAATTCACCGGTTAAATCAAATTGTGGATATTTATTACCCAAACCGATCACCGTACTCTTTCTTGACTGAAAAAGTGTCATTGTCCTCTCCCCCCTCCCCCGTTGCTTAGAATTTTTTTTAAAACACGCCTGCCGTTCTTAAGGTTGTAGTCACGTAGCACATTCTGCCGTAGGGGAGTGAAGTGTTATAGACTTCGATGTACTGGGTCCCAGCTTTATGAGGTGGGGTGGTCTGTTCCCTTCCTCGCTGCCGTTGCCTTCTCTAACTCAAGATCAGAGGCAGGTACCCTTTTACAGCTGGTTAGACTGATGCGTGACACCTGTTCCCTTTCTCGCTGCCATTGCCTTCTCTAACTCAAGATCAAAGGCAGGTACCCTTTTACAGCTGGTTTGACTGATGCGTGACACCTGTTCCCTTCCTCGCTACCGTTGCCTTCTCTAACTCAGGATCAGAGTAAGGTACCCATTTACAGCTGTTATGGAGTGTTAGAGACTTCACCATACTAGGTCCAGCATCGAGAGATGGGGTCTACCTAGCTATAAATGGGTACTTAACTTTGAGTTAGGGAAGGAAAAGACAGCGAGGAAGGAAACTGGTCTCCCCACCTCTCGATGCTGGACCTAGTATGGTGAAGTCTCTAACACTCCATAACCAGCTGTAAATGGGTACCTGACTCTGATCCTGAGTTAGAGAAGGCAACGGCAGCGAGGAAGGGAACATGTGTCACGCATCAGTAAACCAGCTGTAAAAGGGTGCCTGACTCTGATCTTGAGTTAGAGAAGGCAACGGCAGCGAGAAAGGGAACAGGTGTCACGCATCAGTCTAACCAGCTGTAAAAGGGTACCTGCCTCTGATCTTGAGTTAGAGAAGGCAACTGCAGCGAGGAAGGGAACATGTGTCACGCATCAGTCAAACCAGCTGTAAAAGGGTGCCTGACTCTGATCTTGAGTTAGAGAAGGCAACGGCAGCGATTTCCCTTGTTTCCTTTGTACCGTTAACTTGTAGAACTGATTCAATTCCGTTCTATTGGTTTATAAACTTTTTTTTTTAAAATACGGGGGGGGGGGGTTGAGGGCGGGTCTGTCGTAAGCGTGTCAACTATGAATGCAAGAGAAACGCTTTTTTTTTTTTTAACTTGCCTCCCAAATCACAATGTGAAATCAACATTTTTCAGTCAAGAAAAAGTACGGTTCTCAGTTTTGGTAATAAATTTCCAGAATTTGATTTAACCGGTGAATAAACGCACAAGAACCCAAAAAAGTATTCAGTGGGGTACTGGAAGATGAGACAGGTCTGTATTTCAGAGCTGGTATTTGCTGATGGTGTTGCCCTGATTGCTAAATCAGAGGCACATCTCCAATCCAACCTGCAAGTCTGGAAGGAAGAGCTGGAAAAGAGAGGGATGGTCATAAGCAGCTCTAAAACAAAATCCATGGTGATATCAAGAGAAGAAAGAAGACATCAGATTAAGCTGGGAGAACAGGTCCTGGAGCAGGACGACCACTTTAAATACCTCGGAGCTATTATAGACCAAAAGGGAGGCACTAAAGAAGAGTTGGCCACTCAAAAAGCAGCAGCTGGGAGACCTTTTCAGGCCATAAATCAAGAAATCCTAAGCAAGAGAGAGTTTGGTAAGAAAACGAAGATGGCTGTATACCGCTTTACCTATGTCCCAGTCTTGACATATGGATGTGAGTCATTGGCAATGACTACAACCCAGAAAAGCCAGATCCAAACCTCAGAAATGAGGTATCTGAGGAAGGTGGTTGAAGTAACAAGAAGAGACATGGTCCGCAACCAGACGATATGTCAAGGCCTAAAATCCCACCCCCTGCAGACCCAAGTAGAACAGTCCCAACTAAGATGGTTTGGCCATGTCTGCAGAATGGGAGAAGATCGGCTACCACGACAAGCATGGGAAACAAAGAGCCAGGGATCCAGACCCCAGGACGACCCAGAATCCGCTGGGAGGACAACATTAGACAATCTTTAAAGGACCGAGGACTAGAATGGAACCAGGCCAGGAGGAAGACAGCTAATAGGATAGTCTGGCGCTCTCTCTTCCAAACCTCTACACCTCACGGTAGAAGGGGAACGACTAAGTAAGGTAATAAGGCATTAGTATACATTATTACATTTTCATATTTAGCTCCTGAGTATTGGGGGTGATTCTTAAATCACAGATAATTGGTTGTGTCCTTAAGATATTTGTACTTATGCTGTACTGTAATGAAATAAAGACATCCATTTACCCCACTGCTTTCAAATATTAAAGTGTGTCCACATTGAAAAGCTGTTGAGAATGCATTTATGAAATACCGTTAATAGGCTAGAAATTCTTGCTTTTGGTTTTCACAGTTGTTTGTATGTATCGCCTCTTGGACTTGATTTGGAAATGTGCCTTACTTTAACTTTACATGTAGTTATGTCTTATTAAGAAACCACACTGCTTCTAGAAGTTTAGCAGGATATGTGAGACACAGGAAATCATGGAAATTTTACAAGAGGCACACGTGACATTATAAAAATTTGATCTGACAACAGAATTTATCAATAACATACCTGCCCAGACATGAAAGCCATGAATCATTATCAGCACCCACTTGCGTTGAAGTCACCAAGGAGAACAAGTTGTTCTTGCCTAGGTGTGCTTTTGATGACTGCTGCTAGATTCTCGTAGAACTTGTGTTTAGCTTCCAAGGCAGAGTACAGAGTTGGAGCATACACACTGACAAGGGTGATGGGACCTGCACTAGTTTGCAGGCGGAGCGTTAACAGGAGTTCTGATCCATTCTCACCTGGTTCAACGATTTTGGTTAGCAATTTTTTTTACCGCAGAACCTGCTCCGTGTTCTCAAGTTTAATTAAGGTCTTTCCCTTGCCAATAAAATGTGTAGTCTTCTTGCTCCCCATTCCAGAGTCTGCCAGACGCGTTTCCTGAAGTGCAGCTACATCCACCTAGAGTCATTTAAGTTCGTCATTGATTATGGCTGTCTTCCTGACATTGTTTATGTCTTGCAGGTTTTTAGATATTCCAGTCAACATATTCCGGATGTCCCAACATCCCAACCTGATAGTTGGTTTCTTTCTATTATTTCTTGTTTTCTTATTATTGTTTGGTGCAAATTTTCTGTCCACAGATTGGGTTTGACCCTAATCCCCATGCATCCAATTGGGAAAGCAGGAAGTGGTGGGATAACATCTAATTGACTGGGGGCTGCCCAGCTTGAAGTGGGCGGTTGCTGCCAAGTGAGATTCTAGAACCTCTCCCACTGTCGGAAGTAGCCCCTAGCGCCATGCCCTACGCCTATTGGGCAAGATGCTTATAACTGATAGCTGTCACTTTCTATGTTGTGCCGACACCATAGGGTGAAGCTAGAGTGTCCTCTCCAGGGCGCGAGCTTGGGCATAGTTATATGGAGATCAAGCTGTTGTCCATGCAGCATGTTTCCCCTCCCAATGCAGCCAATAGGTCCAAAGGAACTGTAGTAGCTGATACAGTTTGGTACCAGCAACGTAGCAGGAGTTGCCAGAATAATGCTGAATCAACATTAGACTGGCTTAGATACTCCGACTCCGGATTTATCCTCAGGGTTTACTCCCGAAGCCGTTCCTGTAAATGGATATTCCCACAAGGAAGCGGTGGTTTGAATTCAGAGTTTTACCGTCTCCTAGATAGGCTTCCAACCTAGGATCATGAGCTCTATCTGCCCAAACCGTTTATATGTGTGTGTGTAATTTTAAGGGTGGGGGACTGATGAACCTTACAAAGAAAAGATCACGTTCCTATCTCATGCAGTTCACGAATATATTTTAGTAGCTAGCTCGAGAGTTCATTGAGAATGCGGGAAAAGCAGCATTGATCCCGGGGACATCATAATTTTAAAAGCCGGAGGGAGTCTAGTCCAAAATTTCCGTGGTTAAAAAAAGTCGTTCTTTTTTTTCCCCCGCAGTCGCCTAAAGATCTACTAGTAGATCGGGATCGACTAGTTGCCGACACCTGATTTAGACTCTACATAGCACACTGTGGTATCTTTGACAAGAAAACTACTGGAACACTGTTTAAAAACATATCGTATGAACCTGCTGCAGTTCTTTCCATGTATTCTTTGTTATTCTTTTTTGTTTCTGCTTCTAGTTCTCTTCTGTGTACGTTTGGGTATTAGAAGAATCTCATACAGTGTGTGCCTTGTGATGACAGCTGGTGAATTTTTCATTGTTTGACTACCAGCCAGCAGCATCTTGCCTTCACCTATTGGATCCATTTGTGTTTGTTAAATTCTTTCCCACATTTCTGCATTGTTAATCTTGTTTGCCAGGATTTGCTGTTCCAAGCCCCTCAGGGAAAGGTAGGCATTCTTTCTTTTTTTTTTTGCTGTTGTATTAAATAGTCATTGTGTATTGTAGCAAGGTGATATGTTTAGTGTCATTCTGAAATCCTTATGCATGCTCATCTTTGACTTAGTTGTTGGGCAGTGTTTCAGTCGTAACTCCTTTTTCTTTGCTACCATTAGACTTCTAATCTAACAAACTGCTGAATCAATTCAGTCTGTGGTTTTGTAATAATAAATTGTTCAACATAGGATATGCTCATGTGATTTGTTGATAATGTAATCCAGTTTTTTTTTCAACGTGAGTTTCTTTGTATGAATTTAATTAGTGAGTAAACAATATTAGGTAAAATGCTTCTTCCTGGGATTAAGGACAAAGAGAACTGCCTACATTAGAGCCACATCGCCTTTGTCAGAGGCTATTTTTGCTAGAAATATTGAAGCTTTTAAAAATAAAGTAATATTTAAGCATACAGTTTTACAATTTCTTGTCAAATACAAACAAAAAAATTTACTTAAGATATTTTACATCCTTATATTCACTATAGCTTTTATTATTTAAAAATGTATCTCATTCCTTTCAAGCAATGAACTGATTGATTTTACTGAGACATTGTGTGTGTTTTTCCCCACAGTAGCAATGTGTAGGTATTTATACAAGTTATCATCCAGCATGCCTGATGAACAGGATTATATCTTTCTTTTACTGATTTGTATTTAGTTTTACCTTTTCTTGCTCCATTTGGTTTGCAAAAAATAAAACCTATTGTTAAAATCTTGAGACACAGCAGGCACATATTTCTCTAATGATTTGATTTATGCACTTATTTATAGTGTCATGCTACAAGTTATTATTTTATTAAACTTCTGAACACGCTTGTGTCTGGTACAATACAGTCACTGAAGTTATTATCTGGTGGTTAGATTTGGTACACACTTAATGGTGCCATGGTTTGTTTTGTGCATGTGATGTTCTTGAAATAGAATATGAATTGAGTAACAAAGCACTTATCATATCATTTTTTTTTTACATTTGCAAATTTATTTTCTTATTATCACCATCCATACATTTTCATTCCCCATGGAACACCAGTTGTTGCTTTCCGCCATTTTGTATTTAGGATCATTGTCTTTAAGCCTCTTTATGAGGTTCTACCCCCTTTGGCTTCCCCTTCTTCCATTCTTCTCCAGGTTCTATTCTTGCCTTCCCACTTTTCTGTTTCCATGTGAGCTCCAGACAAGAGCATATCATTTCTTGATGTTACGTCCTACACATCTCCAGTTTCTCTCTTTTATCTCCTTCAGTATGTACTTGCTTATTATGTTGTATAATTCATGTTTGATGGCATTGGCGGATTTACAGTTATTCACAGTATGTCCCGGAAAAGGGTCCCAAGCCTGTGGTAGACTTCAGACAGGTGAGAGAAAAAATGGTCATTTCACACTGTTAAGCTGAGACTGCTCCATCTAGTAAGCTGAGACTGCTCCATCTAGTTCCCCAGGGGGTCTCTGAGGGCACAAGAAAAAACTATGACTGCTGCTCCCTCAGACATGCGATAAAATGTTGTTGATCGGGCTGATGATCTCATCATGTGAAATAAACTGTTACGTCAAATACCACTGCAAGAGTTTGGGCTTTGGTGTAGGCTTCTTCAAGGGAGCCGTCTGCAGTGGTGGGCTCCATGCTGTATGAGGCGTGAAAAAGGGAGACTATATGCTGCGACTGATTGAAAATGGTTTGAAGACAGATAGTTTTGAGGGTGAACTTTAAACACTTCTCGTACACTTTTGTATAAGGAAGAAAGACTTTTCCCTCCCAGCTTTTTCAGTCACCAACAGCATTAGACAAAACCTTTGTCAGTTAAAGTGTAAAGACTGCTTATAGATCTTTCTCACATTGCCCACTTTAAAAGCATGAGGTGAACATTCATTTGGCACTCTGAAAAGGATAAAGAATTGAGATTGTAATTAATGCTAGTATATTAAAGGTGTGGGTCAGTTTTGCACATGGAAGGTCGAACATTGAAAGGAATACTGTATTGTTAACTGATAAATGTGTGAACAGGGCCCAAAACAAATCATTTATTTCACATTTAATGTAAGTTTTTTTTTAGTTTTGTTTTTAAATTTCTTAAAATTTATGACGTTACCATTGTAACATATAAGTTCCAACGCCAAGGCTCAAGAAGTGTACACAGAAGCAAACAAAGAAGTAAAAAGAAGTATCAAAAGAGACAAGAGGAAGTATATTGAGAAGTTGGCAAGAGAGGCAGAGGATGCTGCGGCCAAAGGAAATGTGAGAGAACTGTGTAGCAGCACAGGGAAGCTAACAGGGAAATACAAGCAAACAAGTTGCCTCATAAAAGACAAGAATGGGAAACTGCTCAGCAATATACAAGAGCAAATGAAGAGGTGGACAGAATATTTTGGGGACCTTCTCAATAGACCAGCCCCACAAAACCCGCCGGACATCCAGCCAGCGGAAGAAGATCTGCAAATTGGCTGTGAAAGACCAACGAAGGAAGAGATAAAGAGGGCCATAGAGCTTCTAGGAGACGGAGGGGCATCTGGACCGAAATTTACAAGAGTGCACAAATTATAGAGGAATAGTGTTACTATCAGTGCCGGGAGAAGTGTTAAACAGAATTATCCTTGAGAGATTAAAAGAGTCCATGGACAAGAGGCTGGGAGATGGACGGGCAGGTTTTCGACAGGGCAGATCATGTGCAGCCTGGTGGCCACTTTGAGAGTGGTAGTTGAGCAGGGTCTGGAGTGGAGTTCACCACTATACATTGGATTTGTGGACTGCGAGAGGGCGTTTGACAGTGTGGACGGAGAGTCACTTTGGAAGTTGATGAGGCGTTGTGGAGTTCCCCTGGGGATCATTAATTTAATCAAGAAAACATATGAAGACATGACATGCAGAGTTCTTCACGAAGGACAGCTTACAGAACCGTTTGGGATAAGAACAGGAGTGTGACAGGGATGCCTCTTGTCTCCATTTCTTTTCTTACTAGCAATGGACTGGGTTGTGAGATCGTCGGCGGCGGCACACGGCGGAAGTGGAGTCCAGTGGACTCTGACTGAGCGGTTGGATGGTCTGGATTTTGCTGATGACTTGGCTCTTCTGTCCCATAATCATAATCAGATGCAGGGCAGATTGGGGGCACTCGATGGGAGGTCACAGCGGTTGGGTCTGAGGATACACAGGGAAGGGACAAGGGTAATGAGAATAGATGCAGGTGGTGATGGCAGGGTTGAACTTGAAGAGAGACCAATGCGGGATGTGGAGTCGTACATATATCTTGGCAGTAGTGTGGACGGGGTTGGAGGGACAGACAGCGATGTCAAAATGGGAATACAACGGGCAAGAGGGGCTTTCGTTGCATGGGGAGGTGTATGGAGATCGAGAGAGGTGGGATCCAACGCGAGAGTGGGAGTCTTCGGCTCAGGTGTGAAGTCGGTCCTATTGTGTGGCTTGGAGACATGGAGAACAGCAAAGACAACAACCAAAAAGCTACAGACTTTCATAAATGGGTGCTTGCGTGGAGTAGAGGGATTGAAATGGTGTGACAGGGTTGCCGGCGTGGAGCTGATGACGGGAGCTAGACGGGTGCCACTGGAGCAAGAGATGAGAAGAAGACGATGGCGATGGATAGGACACACGCTTAGGAAACCTGTTGATGGCATTGCAGGGCAGTCCTTGTTCTGGAGCCCCCGGGGCGGGAGGGGCAGAGGTGGACCAAGAAGCACGGGGAGAAGAGGGCTGGAAACGGGGGTGAAGGTGATGAGGAGAGCATGGAAGGAACTTGAGATGATGGCACGTAACAGGAGGACTTGGCATGTGTTTGTTGAAGACCTATGCTCCTTTGGGAGTGGAGGGTTATGAATGAATTGTAACATATATACATTTGCTTGTATATAATATTAGTTTTACATTCATGGGATAGGGTCCCAGATATAGGTAAGTGAATAGGACCCCAAAGATGGTAAATCCATGACTTTTGATGGCATACCATTATTACTTTTATTAGTTTAAGCTGGGTTTCATACTTACCTGTACTTTAAATGTTTTTTCAGACACTAATCCTCAGAAAATGTCTGATAAAGGCTGAGTATATTAAAATTTTCAGTGGGCTTTAGATTTGATCATGTGAGCATTGTCTATATCTGCATACATAGTTGTTGCTCATATTAGATGTAGTTAACAGCTATTATATAGTGCTCTGAAATGAGGAATGATATAACCTGAGAGAAACTTATAAAATGTATTGCTCATCCTTGGATGTGAGGACATATTGGGTTTGATATTGGCCTTTATCTTACTTGTTAATGTGTTAATTTGTTGCTTCTGCAGAATCTGGAGTTGAGAAAGTTTTGGATGAAGGTGGAGTATTAAATATAACCTGTTGGATCTGGTATTGATTACTGGATTAACTGTGTCTAAAGCATGATACTATCACTTTTATGGAAGTAAAATTTTGGTGCAGACTCTTATACAGGCTCATTGTATGCTATATTACTTGCATACTTGAAGAATTATTTCTAATACATGAAACTTTGCTTCATTCTTCCGGTCAAACTGCTTCAGATCTAACGCCTGCCTATACCTCCTTATTACGTTCTTACATGGGATGGGTGAACTATACAACTAATTGCTTCATGGCTTGTGTTACTGATCTAGGATTTAACATCAATTGCTTTCGTAGTTTAACATGTAATTTGCTGGGGTTTTTTTTTTTTGGCACTGTCTGCGATGACAGTGTTACAAAGCTAAAAGGTCTGAAGAGAAATCTGAATACACTGTGTATTGATCAACATAATATTTTGTCATCCAGACCATCTCATCTTTTTAATTGGTATTATTCGTACTTCTTCAACTGTGGATCCTGAAAACTCTACAGCCATTTGTATCATTCTGAGAATTCTTGTAGCTGAGAAATTAGTCTGATACTTAATTCATGGCTCATCTTATATTCTATCCCCATGATAGTGATTGACTTGAAAATCTTGCCAAGTGACACCTGGTATGGTCATTCACTTTTATTGTGTTATTTTTAATGTCATTGTTCTTTGAAAAACCATTAAATTGTGAAGGTTTAACCGTCATTATTTATCATTAACCCCTAAGCCTTTCATACACTATATACATTAATAAAAAGGGGCTGCTGTAAAACTGAAAATAGAGCTTAATTTTTTAAAATTTATAAAAATTGAAATTGAATCAGTTTTACAATTGTTTGTGTATTCTTCTGTTGTAAAACTGACTCAGTACCAGTTTGTATTATTTGTGTATGTGTGCTTTAAGCCCTTCATGCAAGCTTTAAATGCAAGGCTTCATAATATACTACTTTCATTGACTTGACTTAACTTTGTTCCACTGTCATTGAGCATCAGCTCTTGTTGACCTTGATGCCATTATGTGGTACAGCACAGTTCGTATAAGCTGTCTTGGGCTGCTATAAAGTATATTGTCTATGGATGGGTTGTGTAATAGGAGTTGTCTCATTCCCTGGAGTGCAGGGCACTGTAGTAGATGGTGTTCTACTGTCTCCAACAGGTTTGGGCAGTGTCTACATTTTGCTATATTTTGTGAACACATTCTGTTTCTGTGGCCATTTAGTGTAGAGTGAGTGACCTGTTCTCAATCTGAAAATTTTGGTTTGATATCTTTGTTCTTATTTTCATTATGTGATGTCATATTGTTTGCAAGCATATGAAACATGATCAGGTAGAGTTGTTTCTCATTTTCTTTTGCGCTGCTTATGGAGCATGGTGCCATCACTGGAGCTGGTCCTCTTACAGGAAGCATGCACCAAGCAGTCACATGTTCTTGCAGCAGTGGTTTTACGTAGCAGTTTGTCTGACATGATGAGGTTAAAAGTGGGGGGGTGGGGGGGGGGGGCTGTGCTAGCTTCGTATTATATTACTTCTTCTTCTTCGTTCGTCCTGAAAAGGACGTTGGTTGCGTTGTGTCGCCGTTTACAGCGAAGCTGTGATATTTGCACCTTCACAGCAGAGGTTTTTTTGGACAAGACATTTTCTCCTTTGATCATGATGAGAAAATTGGAACATTTTGTAGCAATGTTTAAGAGCACTATTGGAGCCAGTATCCAGTAGAGCTCTGTTTCAGATTCAGAAAAGGAAGAGGGTGCGTGGATGCAGTATTTTACACCAAGGCAACATTATGAAAACATAGTAAAATATTAATGCGGTCTTGCTGTTGCCGTTATAAACCAGGAGAAGCATTTTAACAAAGTAAACAGAGAAAAATTGTGGAGGGTACTTAGTGATTATGAAATCCAAGAATAACTTCTTCATTGTACAAGAGTATTGTAGAAAGAATATAAATGTGTTGTAAGAACAAAGGTTGGCCTTTCAGAGTGGTTTGCTGTGACATTTGGAGTACAGCAAGGATGTGCACTGTCATAACTACTGCTCTTCACATATATATGGATATCATCAAAGACACAAGAACAACCATGTTATCAGTGTGAACTGTGTGATCTGAACAAATAAACTGGTGTTTGCTGCTGACCAATCAATATTTTATAGAGACAGCGCACAGCTGCCAGAATGTATAAATCTTATTAACTCAGGGTTCAAAGGATGTGGCATCAAAAGAGAAGCAAAATGTCAGTTATATCTTACGGGGTCTCTGATAAGACTGAGAAAGAATAGAACAATCGTTCCCTCACGCATGTGGTAAGAGGTGACAATTACATAGTTGTACATACCAACCGAACAAAAATAGAAGAATTGATGTACATAGACTGCAATCAAATGATAAAAAAGAAGAATATAATGTCAAAATGAACAACTATTTCGATGCTTTAAGCAAAATTGACAACGATGTCACCACCAAGACAATCGATACTAAATGGGAACAACTGAGAACAGCAATGACAGAAGCAGCTGTAGCGACCACCGGATACCTGGTACATAAAAAGAAAAAATGGATGAGAGAAGATACTTGGGATAAAATACAAGAAAGGAAAACAGCAAAACTTAAACTACTAGCGGCAAGTACACATAGTGCAGTTGAATCTTGCAAACTAACGTATAACTTGTTAAATAAAGAAGTGAAGACAAAAGCTCGAAGAGATAAAAGACATTTCATCAATGAACTGGCCATAGAAGCTGAAAATGCTGCAAGAACTGGTAATAGTAGGTGCCTTTATCAAATTACAAAACAATTATGCCACCAGCCTACTGATATGGAAACACCTGTTAAAGATAAATTAGGGAATTCAATACCAACAGGAAAAGAACAAATGAAGAGATGGGCTGAGCACTTCATGGAGGTGCTTAACAGACCACCACCAACAGTAACACCTGATTTTAATAATGAAACACAACCACCTTGCCAATAACTTGCGATGAATTCACGCTAGACGAGATTAAACAAGCCGTTAAAAGATTTAAAAATTTTAAAGCTGCTGGAGTTGACGAAATTGCAGGTGAAATGATTAAAGCAGTTAATGACAACAACCTCTTGAGAATTTTAGATATTATAAATGAAGTATGGAGAGAAGAACAACCACCACAACAATGGAAAGACAGTATTATTGTAAAGTTACCGAAGAAAGGTGATCTATCAGACTGTAATAACTGGCGTGGTATATCTCTATTATCAGTACCTGGAAAATTATTATGTTGCATGATGTTAGAAAGACTGAAATTGCATGTAGACGAAAAGATCAGAGAAGAACAAGCGGGTTTCAGGCTGAAACAATCATGTATTGATCAAATATTCACACTAAGAACAATTATAGAAGAATCAGTTGAAATGCAATCACCACTTATTATCACCTTCGTCGATTTTCAAAAAGCCTTTGATAGTCTACACCGCCCATCATTGTGGAAGTTACTTACAGTCTATGGTTTTCCAACAAAATATGTAAATATAATCAAAGCGCTATATGACAATGCAAGATGTTGTGTTAGAACAAATAAAGGGAATACAGAATGGTTTACAGTAGACACAGGGGTGAAACAAGGCTGTATTATGTCACCACTACTTTTTGGAATAGCTATTGATTGGGTTATGAAAAACTATACCCACAACGAACAATTAGGTATAAAATGGACAGATGGAAAGTCCCTGGAAGACCTTGATTTTGCAGATGATTTAGCATTCTTAAGTCCAACACCCAGACAGGCCCAAGAAGCAGTAAATAATCTGTGTCATCTCTCGGTTAAAATAGGTCTCCAAATAAATGCCTCTAAAACTAAAGTTATGAACTTTTCTAATGAGACCTTCGATATCATCCTGAACGGGGAAAAACTACAGAAAGTTGAAAGTTTTAATTATTTAGGCAGTAAAATGACTCAGGATGGTGACACAACAAGAGAAATTCATACCAGAATTGCTTTGGCAGCTAGCGCCTTCAATAGATTATCTAACATTTGGAAATTACCATCACTGAATATACATACCAAGCTTCGTCTGTTTAATTCAAATGTTATCTCAGTGTTAACATACGGCTGTGAGAGTTGGAAAATAACAAAATCATTGGAGAACAAGCTGAATACATTTGAGAACAAATGTCTTAGAAAACTCATGAACATCAGTTGGAAAGAATTCAAGACTAATCGACAAATAAGAGAAGACTCTAGGCAGAAATATGTCTCCAACTATATAAGGAAAAGACGATGGTCATATATCGGTCATGTCCTACGAATGCAAAACAACAGAATACCACTACAGGCGCTCACTTGGGTTCCTGAGGGTAAGAGGAAAAAAGGAAGACCAAAAGAAACACTTAGAAGAACAATAATAAGAGAAGGAAGAACGTTGGGCCTAAATAATGTGCAAGAGTTAAGAGGAGTGGCGTCACAACGAACAACCTGAAGAGCAATGGTTTCTGCCTTATGCGCCGTGTTTGGTGCTTAAAGAATTTATTATTATTACATGGGCAACGTCACAATGTGAAATGAATTGCTTCTGAAACTACAACTGCGAGATCACATTAATGCTTTGGTACAGGCTTCCTGCAAGGGGACCAGGAGCAGCAGTGGTGACCCATGCTCCATAAGGAGTGAAAATGGAAAATATGATGAAAATGCCAAATGAGAGAAACGTAAAGATTAACCAAATCAAACTAAAAAATTTCAGATGCCTTTGAAATGGTCCAGCTAGTCAGTATGTGACCTATGAACTCACTTAGTTAAGCATGCACAGATCCAAAGGACTCCAAAAAACGAAACAAATTGCAGCATTTACACCTTTATTGCCCCATCTGTGCCAAATGTGGACACTAATCAAGGAACAAGAAACATCTTATACTGTTAAATAAGGTGTCTTGAGAAATACAACCAATGGAATTAAAAGAGACCATTTGTTGGAACAGAACCATTGAATAATGATAAGGGTATACAGAGCATTATAACAGGAGACAGTCTAATCATCAGTAGTAGCTATAATCAAACCTCTGTGGAAAAATCAACAGTTATACTAAAAAAATGTCATTAAAAAACAGCCAACAGGGTACAGTCAGACATACCCTTAGGAAACAAGCAGCATGTATAATCAGACATTCCCTCAACTATAACACACAATGAAGTCAAAGAGAACGAATGAACACACTTTATTTTAAAGGGGTTAAGAAAGATATCTTCTGCAGACAACTGACAGATGGCAAAAGAACAGTTGGGCGACCGCAGCTGAGATTCAAAGATGTGTGCAAGAGAGACATGAGGGCACTGGACATAAATCTAGCAACCTGGGAGCATGAAGCTGCCGATCGCACCACGTGCCGATTCTATCTGCGGTGCCACCTCAGATTGGGCGAAAAGAAGCTCACACAACAAGCAGAAGAGAGGTGAAAACGTCGAAAGGAACACCAGGAAAATAAGCAGCTAAGGGCTGTCATCTCAGGAGCGCATTCTCATAGTCAGTTATGACTGAAGGGGCTATTATTATTATAAGAATTGGGCACGCAGGCCCGTCTAACATTCCTACAGAGAGCCTAGAGAAGAATGGTAAAAGCTGAAGCCATTGCAATTAGGACGTCATGGACAAAATAGAAGACAACCAACCACCCAAAACAAATTGTTTCCTAGCAACAATTACAGTCTGATGTTTCATGGGGAACGAAGATGATTGAAGATGACAGTGGTGAATAATTAATTGTACAGGTTTTAGATTTAAGGATTGTTGATGAATAATTAGAACACATGGTTTGATTTAAGGATACAGATGTTCAGTGTGATATAAGTGGAGGGCCTTGGTAATGTGTCAAAGTTAGGTTATGGTGGATGGAGCATAGACTATTTGTTCATTCATGCATTTTCCTTTGTGCTCCTTATGGAGCCGGCCACTGCAGCTGGCCCCATTTCAGGAAGTATGCACCAAGCAGTCAAAGCTCTTGCAGAAGTGGTTTCCGTGGCAGTTTATTGTACATGATGAGTTGGCCAGCCTTGTGCACAGCTGGCCTCATATAAGATGCCTTGTGCGACATGCCTGAGACTGTAGAAGTCTTATTCTTTCTTTATCTCTTCAGAGAGATCCCCCCCGGGAACTAGCATAGACACTTGGAGTTTGTGTTTTTGATATTCCAAGTTATGATGTAGAATAGTCATTTGGAGTTTAATAATGTATTATCTTCAAGTAATGGTATAGTGTGTGTAGTTGTACAAGTCACGTATGTGTGCGTGTTTTTTTTTTTTTAAAAATCTTGTGGCAGGAAGTAAGGGGTGGAGATTATTTATGTTTATTCCTCCACTTTTGGGGGGGGGGGGGGGGGAGAAGGTGTTGGTAATGGTGAATCAGAAGTGTTCAGTTTGATTTGAAATGACAAACTTTTCCTTTTCTCCGTTTTTCTGCTAAGTCCACTCTCCTTAGTACTCAAAAGAGATTTATTACTAGACAATGTCTGGAGTATTGATTTTGGGAAGTTATGGCATGTTGCCGATAAAGGGTAGTATTTAGTGTTATATTTAAATTTTCACCGATATGGAGGCAGTAAACAAGAAAAAAATATAACAGATAAACGCTTCATTTATAATTCTGTTGCTGCATCATTCCTGAAGGTTTGTATTTGTCCGAGATATTTTTATTTCTTGATGTGGGAAGCAAACATCTGTGGTTGCTGTGGGGGAAGGTATGCTATAGGAACAGTGATTGCTGGGTATAGGTTAAATCTCCGTGGAAGAATATATTGTTTTCCATTTTTGAGCGTGCATCCGGCCTTTCCACTGGGTGATGGATGGTGGAATGGATTCTAGATATGAAATTTAGTTGCAAATACTGAATATGTAGCCATGGACTAAAATAGGTTATCAAGGAGTGTGGGCGAGGTGGTTATGAGGGTGGAAGGGGGAGGGGGAAGAAGAGAACAATCACTTCCATAAAACAGTCTAAAGCTCATTGACATAACCACCTGAACTGTGGGTTAGAGGCTAGTAGAGCATCATCATCATCACCTGTCAACTCCCCAAGGAGCAAAGGCCTTCAGCAAACTTGAGCCAAGTCTTTCTATCCTGTGCCATCAGCTCCAGGTCTTTCAGGTGTCTTCCTCAACATTTTAATTCCCAGGTTCCAGTTGTATTCTCCATATGTTTGTCAGTGTGCCATTTCTTCTTTTATCCTGAGGATCCCAGAAGAAGGATTGCCTGATAATGAATAATGAGAATCAATTGATGATTAAAAAGTTCACACTTGAAGACAAAGACAGAGGTAACCAAAAACATTAATAGAGAGAGTCTAAAAAACACATCTGCAGGGTAATTGAACAGTCATTTCCTATGTTGAAATTGCTATTTCTTCTCTGCATCAAATGTCATAATAAAGACAACTTAACTGTCATTTTATTACATTAGCATTACAACTGAGTGTGAGATCCCATTCGTTCTACACAAGATTTCATGGGGGGGGGGGGGGGGGGGGGGCGGGGGGGGCATTTTTGCTGTCCGTCTTGTAACGTCAGTTTATTGGCCATTTTGTTTTGTTTCTGTCTTCTTCTTTGATCCTTAGCCACCAACCGTCAAAGCAGTTAGTGGCCAATCACGGCTGGTGGCGTCTTGTAGGGCAGCAACAAATTGCTTCCACTTTGCTCAGTCGGCGGCTATCCTTCATATAGTGCCCCAACTCTGGTTCATTCTTTGCATCTCAGCCTCCACAGTTCTCCGCCAAGTTATGTTTTGGTCTTTCGCTTTCCTTCGGGGGTCCATAGCATAGCTCTTCTTGTAATGGCATCAGGGTCCCTTCTGAGGACGTTGCCAACCCAACTCCAGCGTCTGCCTGCTATGATGGTGTACATGTCCTCTTGGTTACTCCGAATAAGTAGTTCTTGGTTGGTGAAGGTATTCGGCCAAAAGATTCGGTGAATTTTCCTTAGGCACATTGTGTGGAAAGAGGACAGTTTCGACATTTCCTTCTCTGTTACTCTCCAGCATTCCGCACCATAGAGAAGCACAGAAAGTACACAGCTCTCATACAGTCTTAATTTGGTGTTTGTGCTGTACTGAGAAGACTTCCAGATGTTGTTGATACTAGCAAAGGCTGTTCTCGCTTTATTCATTCTGTTGTTGATGTCCTTGCTTGCTCCGCCGTCAGGTGTTACTATGCATCATAAGTATGTAAATGTGCCTGTCTATTATTTGTTTCTGTGAATACAAAATAACACTTATTTGTTAAATGGCAGTTAGTTTACAGGCTAAAACAATAGACCATGGGTGGGGGGGACCCTACAGAAACCCCTCGGAGGAGCATGCCCCCTTGTTAGGTGCGGAAACATTGGGTCCATCGGCGTGTGGACATGTCCTAAGTTCCCACCAAGGAACTCAACCTGGTAAAAGTCAGGGAGTAACCCCTGAAAAAAAATCAGTGCAGGAGGAGCATGATAGTCATGGTTGGACATCCACCGACGAGAAAGAAAACTTCACACAAACCCGGGTAGAAAAGTCTAACGGGTCCAGAAAGATAGCTTTCCTAGGAGAGACAACTCTGATGACAAACAACTGCTGTCTTGCAGGGAGGTCACGGAAAATCAAAGGCGTAGGAAGCAGTCCCAGATAAATGCATGTTGAAGACGGATGCACTGGGCCGCAAGGCGCACAGCATAGTGCGACGCAAACCGCCTTGAAAGGCAAACGAGGAAGAAAAAGAAGTGGCTGTTTGTGACATGAAAATTGAGCACCTTGATCGATCTACTTTATTCTCATTAGCACCCCTCATTCTTTTTCAACCAAATCGCTCAAACGTGGTTTCCCACAGGCTTCCTAATTAAGCATGCAAGTTAAATTACGCATAAGCCAGGCCTTTCGCTAATCGGGCTTGTTTCTATTTTAGCCACGCCTATTTTCTTTTTCTCTATGTCTTACAGACACTAGGAATGTTTACAAACAGACCTATTAGCTAGTCCAGAGCCGTTAACTGTATTAACATGCGAACGATTGGGCAATCGCTGAAATAGTGACAGATCAGAGAATGAGTCGTCTAATGTTAAAATCAAGTGCGTTAAGTCAAAAGATGTACTTTCAGTAAATACATTGGTCAAGGGGAATTAATCTGAAGAAAGGGGAGATAATCACATTTACAACCCCCCACATCCGTTTGTTCGGAACTTAATTAGCTACAGTGAGAGACGCCAGATCAAAAGCAAGTCCGTTCGCTAGCGAAGAGTCTGCGGTCGGCATAAGCGTGAAAAATAGCTTTCATTCAGAAATCGACCGCAGATTCCCCCAATAAATGGGCAGAGGCGATAAATCTTGCATGTAGCTAACGATTTTTACCCATTTAATATACATACCCATCTCTTAAAAATTCAGTTATCAGTCTGCCTCAGGAAGTGTTGATATTCTAGCTCGACATCTTGGAGTTTTTTTTAATAGAGAATTACTTAGATTCGTGGAGAGTTCATTTTCCTGTGTTGCGGTAAATATATATATATATTAGAACTTTGAGTGATTTAATCGTTAAAGTTTTTCATTATATTTCACTGGGATTCTGTGTTAAGTTGAATAACGTATTAAATAAACTTATAGCTAAATTTTCTCCAGCCGTAAACGTAATTTAATTTCTTGTTATTCCCCAGTAAGAGAGGCTTAAATAATTATAAGACGCTAGGCGATTGATAATTGTCGAGATACCATTTATTTTTATTTTTCATCATGTGTAAATTTTAAGTGACTAGTGTTCATATCTAGCGATGAGATTAGCTAGACACTTGTGGAGTTAAATTTAATTTAATAACGCGTGTGTTAGGAAATGATTATAGTATGATTACATGTTTATCTATTTTTTACATATAGGCTGGTCATACCCTTGCGATCCAGCGGGGTTTATGGTCTTATGTCTTATGGCATTACGGTCTTATGTTCCTAAACATCCAGACATTGTTTGTGAAATCTGATTTTTGTGACCCTGTGCGGTCCACCTTCTCCATCCATGAGAGTGGTTAAATAACCAGAACACTAAAATTTAAAAGTTAAATGATAACTGGAACGGGACTATACCAGAAGATTTTTCCATCTAGATACATATAAATATTACTGGCCTGATGTGGCAGAACTTACAGCACTATTTTTCTAAACCATTTGACAGTAAAGTTTTCTTACCACGGAATTATACTCGAGAGAATTCACGGGTCATACTCGGCTATTTTCCTCCGAGAACAGCCTAGGAGTAACATTCTGTTTTACACATTTCATTACGACAGAGAGAGTCACAGCCATTGCTAGATGGGGGTGGAGTTATCGGAAGATATGGAGAAGATACTCTCAATGACAATGGAAAGCGACTCCTTAGATTCTGCAGTGAGCAGAATCTGATCATTACAAACACAAAGTTCCCCCATAAGCGCATACATGCATACACTAGATGTGAACCAACAAAGAATGAGAAGTCAGTGATCGACTATGCCATTGTTCGGAGAAGCTCATTCAAATATGTCCGAGATGCTAGAGTCTGGAGGGGGCCAGAGATTGGAAGTGATCACTACCTGCTAACAATCAAAAGAACAACTGAAAGAGTTGCTCAACCTAGGAACTGCCCAACATCACGCAAGAAACCAAGTAAACGAGCAGGAGAAATGAGCATTAGGACCTATAAGCTGAGAGAGCCAGAAATTAAGACCAGATATCAGGGGCTTATTGCTGCAGCGGTGAGCAACACAGAAGAACGACCTGATGACTTGGAAACCCTCTGGATTAAATTCAAGGATATCATAAAGACAGCTGCTGCAGAAGCATGCGATGAAGTCCGACTTGGGAACAAGAGAAAGAGGACACCTTGGTGGACAGAGGAAGTCAAAGAGAAAATAAGAGAGAAGAAAATGGCATGGAAACAATACTTAGGAGCTAAAAACACAACAGGACAAATGGAAAAAATATAGAGAATATGTGACACTCAGAACAGAAGCAAAGAACAAAGTGCTAGCAGCAAAACAGAAGTCCTGGGAAGAATTTGGAGAAAAGCTAGAAAAAGATGCACACAGAAAACCAGAAATTGTTCTATAAGACCCTAAAGAACATGAGGAAGGAAAAACAATGCCCTCTCAAATTTATAAAGGACAAGCAAGGCAAATTGCTTACTGCCCCGAAGGAAGTAATGGGAAGATGGAAAGAATATTTCTCAGAACTCCTGGATGGTGAGCATGGTGAAGCATCTGAAATGATAAACACTAGCACAGAAGAGAAAACCAATGATGGTGAAGATGACATAAAGATGGAAGAACTGAAGGCAGCACTGGAGAAAATCAAGATGGGCAAAGCAGCAGGGCATGATGGTATAACACCAGAAATGGTTAAGTTCATGGGAGCATCAGGCGACCTATTACTCTTAAGGGTTTTACAGGCAGCGTGGTGCAACAAGACCATACCAAAGGATTGGGAGATTGCCATCATAACACCAATTTTCAAAAAGGGTGACAATCGACAGTGTGGAAACCATAGAGGCATATCCCTTCTCAGTGTTCCTGGTAAAATCTACTCTAGAATCCTAGAGCAGAGACTCCGACGCCTAGCTGAGCCACAATTGGATGAGGTCCAGTGCGGATTCCGAGCAAACCGAAGTACTCAAGACCTAATCTTCACACTCAGACAGCTGAGTGAAAAGGCCCTTGAGTATAAGAGTGAGATCCATCTTTGTTTCATAGATCTGGAAAAGGCGTTTGACAGGGGCCCCTGGAGCAAACTTTGGGACTGTTTGGCAAGGAAGAATATTCCAGCACCTCTGATTCATGCTATACAGAGCTTCTACAAGTCTTGCAGAAATTATGTGAGGACAGCAAACCATAAGTCGGAAGAGTTCAGGACCACCACTGGTGTAAGACAAGGTGATATCCTATCACCTTACCTCTTCATACTCCTTATGGACGATGTCATCAAGGCATGTAAGGAGAGAACAAGAAAGTATTCAGTGGGGTACTGGAAGATGAGACAGGTCTATATTTAGGAGCTGGCATTTGCTGATGATGTTGCCCTGATTGCTAAATCAGAGGCGCATCTCCAATCCAACCTGCAAGTCTGGAAGGAAGAGCTGGAGAAGAGAGGGATGGTCATAAGCAGCTCTAAAACAAAATCCATGGTGATATCACGAGAAGAAAGAAAACATCAGATTAAGCTGGGAGAACAGGTCCTGGAGCAGGTCGACCACTTTAAATACCTCAGAGCTATTATAGACCGAAAGGGAGGCATCAAAGAAGAGTTGGCCACTCGAAAAGCAGCAGCTGGGAGACTTTTTCAGGCCATAAATCGAGGATTCCTCAGCAAGAGAGAGGTTGGTAAGAAAACGAAGATGGCTGTATACCGCTCCACCTATGTCCCAGTCTTGACATACGGATGCGAGTCATGGGCAATGACTACAACCCATAAAAGCCAGATCCAAACCTCAGAAGTGAGGTATCTGAGGAAGTTGGTTGAAGTAACAAGAAGAGACATGGTACTCAACCAGACGATACGTCAAGGCCTAAAATCCTACCCCCTGCAGACCCAAGTAGAACAGTCCCAATTAAGATGGTTTGGCCATGTCTGCAGAATGGGAGAAGATCGGATACCACGACAAGCATGGGAAACAAAGAGCCAAGGATCCAGACCCCGAGGACGACCCAGAGTCCGCTGGGAGGACAACATTAGACAATCTTTGAAGGATCGAGGACTAGAATGGAACCAGGCCAGGAGGAAGACAGCCGATAGGATAGTCTGGCGCTCTCTCTTCCAAACCTCTACACCTCACGGTAGAAGGGGAACGACTAAGTAAGTAAGTAAATAAATTTCCAGGACAGTGCCACCACATAGAAAAAAAAACTTATTCCAAACCAATACCTGCAGTAAGAAGTGGAATATCCAGGAAAATAATCAAAGCATCAATTCAGTGACTCCCGGAAAATAGCAGTCAGCATAACCGGAGAGTCTGGGGCTGAACTTGACAAATAATATGACTCTGAATAGTCGTAATAACTGTTTGATTTAAATTCCATGGAATGTATGCGGCGTCGACAGTAAGCAAATCTGAAAGTGGGCCACTGTATGTATGTAGTGAGTGAACGGAACGAAAGAACTTATTTCTTAAGTTACTACTAATATACCACCTTCTTTATTTTTATTTTTATCTCTCAATAATCTGAGTGTTCACGGGATAGGTTAAATTAAGGACTTATTCTTTACCCGTCCTGACTACTCCCTACTCCCATTGTTAATTATTTTGATCTTTTGGGTAAATTACCTCTGTTGGGATCTTTCCTAGTTTCCCTATACAAGAGGGAGGGCCTATTAGATTTATATTTTCATTTCTCTTATGTAAACCAAAATTTATTGATGTAATGCTTTTCTTGATGTTGTGATATTTCTAGTGAAAAAATAAACTAAATAAACCTTAAGCTATAGTGTTGGTCAAAACCCCTGCCCTTATATGTGATCCATAGTTTATCTGTTTTCACATCTGTACGTATCTCTGTCACAAAATTGTGTGTACGTGAGGGTAGTGTAATTTGAATCTGTACCAAGTGAGAAAGTGCGTCTACTTTTAAATAGAGTCGTAAAAGATAGGCTGGATTAGAGCAATTACTCAATCCAAGACTGTTCTTTCTCTTACACCATTTCTCCTCGTGAAACAGGAACTATTTCTTACACCTTCCTCTCACATAGCTATCACTATCACTTCTGCTAGTACGGGACCATAAATATCTCAGTCCTATCTTCTCAAAATTTACGACACTGTTATTGCTCAATGTCTTTACATTTGTTTCGTGTATCCTCGTTCGCCTTCAGACTTCCACATTTATGACTCTAATAAAGGCAGTAGTCAACTCAAGGTTCCCGACATCTCCAAACAGTTTTTCGTTGACAGAAGTGGGTTGTTGTGCATATGCTACTCCGTTCATTGCTGTAGGTTGGGCAGGACTGCAGCAGGTACTTGGCTGTCATCGGGCTGGTGCCGCAGGTGCATAGATAGTATCTCAATCTGTTGTATCCAGTGTTGTACTTGTGGTATAGATGGTATCTCAATCTGTTGTGTCCAGTGTTGTACTTGTGGTATAGATGGTATCTCAATCTGTTGTGTCCAGTGTTGTACTTGTGGTATAGATGGTATCTCAATCTGTTGTGTCCAGTGTTGTACTTGTGGTATAGATGGTATCTCAATCTGTATTGTCTAGTGTTGTATTTGTGGTATCTCAATCTGTTGTGTCCAGTGTTGTACTTGTAGTATAGGTGGTATCTCAATCTGTTATGTCCAGTGTTGTACTTGTGGTATAGGTGGTATCTCAATCTGTTGTGTCCAGTGTTGTACTTGTGGTATAGATGGTATCTCAAAATGTTGTGTCCAGTGTTGTACTTGTGGTATAGATGGTATCTCAATCTGTATTGTCCAGTGTTGTATTTGTGGTATAGGTGGTATCTCAATCTGTTGTGTCCAGTGTTGTACTTGTAGTATAGATGGTATCTCAATCTGTTATGTCCAGTGTTGTACTTGTGGTATTGGTGGTATCTCAATCTGTTGTGTCCAGTGTTGTACTTGTGGTATAGATGGTATCTCAAAATGTTGTGTCCAGTGCGTAGCCGAAAAATGGTGACCTGTTCTCTCCTAGATAGCTGATGATATGCATCATTTTTTTTAATGGCCTGGGTGCTCACTTTCCCATTTGGACTTGAATGTAGCTTTTATAGTAGTTTTTGCGATTTTGTAAGTTGTCTCTATATCATTTTGTTGTAAGGCTCCTCCTTCCTTAGCAAGTTTGTCTGCCTCTGCATTTCCTGGTATGTTGCAATGGGCAGGTGTGGATTTAACAATTAAAAAATAATGCGTTGACACAACATTTCAGTCACCCGGTATACTACAGCTTTATATAATAGACTATTAAAACCTGGTAATGTCACGCTTCTGTCTACCCAGCTGTAACAATGGATACTTGACTCTGCTCTCGAGTTAGGGTAGGCAAGGCCGGACTAAGAACTCCAGAGGCCATATGTTATTAAGATATTTTGGGGCCCCTGTCCAGTCTTCTAAAGGGTAAAACAAAAACAAAAAAAAAAAACAAAAAACTAATGGATTTCAGATAAATGTTTTTATTAATATGTAATAATAATTTTTTTTAAGTGTTCGTTACAGCCCCTAGATTTTGTTAAAGGTAGTGAGTCCTCTGCAATGAAAATATAATTTTAAAAAAGCGTGGTGTGGGAGTGAGTAATAAACTAACTGTTGTATAGATACTATTACCCCGTACTATCATGCCCGTGCCATTGCTGTAGAGCTCTGTAGGTTATGACTCCGTTGCTTTTTTTTGCGGGGCCCCTGTAAGCCTGGGGCCCTAGACCCGTGTCTAGTGGGCCTAATGAATAACCCGACGCTGAGAGTAGGCAAAGACAATGAGGATGGTAACTGGTCATCCTCCCTCATAAAGCTGAGACCTAGAGTATGTGTGAAGTCTCTACACTCCGCCCCCACCCTACGACAGTATCTGATATGGAACCACCTTTCCCTCGTGCCATAAAAAGTGTTTTGTACATAGATCAGACTAGTAGGAAGCCACGTGTTGTATTCTGAGTGGTTGGCCATATATAACCCACGTCCCAGATTTCTGCTCTCCATTATAAGGTTAGCTTAACTTAGGGAGTGCATTAAGAGATTTTGTTCATAATTGTGCCTCAGCCTTATCGCATTTTCTTACATTAACTCCAGACATTGCATGCGCCCAAAGCAAAATGTCATCAGGTGTCTTGTCAGCGTGGACTGTCTTGTTTGTCGGCAAGGCCGTAGATATGACTTAATATGGGGGGGGGGGGGGGGGGGGGGGGGGGGGGGGAGGGGGGGTCGGGGGGGGGGGGGGGGGGGGGTTAAAAAAATTTCGGCACAAAACATTTTTGGTACAGTATAATTTCCCCACAAATGTTTTTCACCAAACCGGGGGGGAGGAGAAAGACACCCCCCTCGTATCTACGGCCCTGTTTGTCGGTCTTAGTATTGGCATATTGTATGTATTTTCCCATATAATACTTAGCAAATATTATATATTATTCTGTTACTACGTTTAAATGTGACCTGAAAACAGCTGTACAGACAGTCCTCGATGTACGTGTTCCGATCCGACTACCCTGTATTACATCTTGAGTATGGTAGAAAAGTCTTAAATGCTATGATCTATATGAACCATAAAGATATCTTGACAGTTAATATGCCTGAATGCTAAAGTGTGTAGGTTTGTAATATTAAATTTTAAAACGAATGTTACTCTTTGTTTATAATGAAACAATACAATGTACAAATTATGATGCAAAATTACTGTAATGTTCAGTAAAACTACTGTTTTAAATCATGAATTAATAGAAAAAAAAATCTGACCGATTTGCGGGACTCAAAAATAATACTTATTTAACTTACTTAGTCGCTCCTATTCTACCTTGGGGCGTAGAGGTTTTCCAGAGATAGTGAGAGCGCCATGCTACCCTACCAACTGTCTTCCATTTGGCCTGGTTCCGGTCTAATCCTTGGTCCATCAAAGATTGTCTGATCTTGTCCTCTCACCGAACTCTGGCTCGAAAAATAATATAAAAGGGTTAATGGGGTGGTGGTCGTAACTCGTATGTTTATCCATTTTGCTGCTATTCTGTCAAGATGCTTTTGTTATTTTTTATTCATTTTTTTCCATGATCACGTGTCTGTTTTGGCGCCATCATTTGCCATCATTTGTAGAAAAATGGTACCGGTCTTCAATCAATCAATACCCTTTAGCTCCCCGAGGAGCATAGGCCTTCCAACAAACACATGCCAATTCTTCCTGTCCTGTGCCATCCGCTCAAGTTCTTTCCATGTTTTCCTCATCATTTTCACCTTAGTTTCCAGTTATCTTCTCCACGTGTTTTTTGGTCTAACTCTGCCTCTCTTTCCCTGTGGATTCCAGAACAAGGACTGCCTTATAATGCTATCAACAGGTCTCCTCAATGTGTGTCCTATCCATCGCCAGCGTCTTCTTCTCGACTCTTGTTCCACTGGCACTTGTCTGGTTCTTGTCATCAATTCCACATTTGTGACTTTGTCATACCATTTCAGTCCTTCTATTCTACGCAATACCATTTCAGTCCTTCTATTCTACGCAAGCACCCGTTTATAAAAGTCTGTAGCTTTTTGGTTGTTGTTTTTGTTGCTCTCCATGTTTCAGAGCCATACAATAGGACTGACTTGACATTTGAGTTGAAGATTCTTATTTTCGTGTTGGACTTGATTTCTCTTGTTCTCCATATGTTTCCCAATGCAATGAAAGCTCCGCTTGCTTTTTGTATTCTTATTTTGATATCACTGTCTGTCCCTCCAACTTTGTCTATATTACTGCCAAGATATGTGTACGATTCTACATCTTTTAGCGTTGTTTCTTCAAGTTCGACCTTGTTATTATTTCTTGCATTTATTCTCATAATCTTTGTCTATTCCCTGTGTATTTTCTGGCCCACTTGTGACCTCTCATCGAGAATTTTCGTTTTCTCTTGCATCTGATTATGGTTATGGAACAGAAGAGCCAAGTCGTCTGCAAAATCCAGATCATCAAGCTACCGGTCTTGGCATCGTTTTATTATTTCCTCTTAATCTTATTACCCGTGATTGGCTTTTTTCGTACTGAGAAGTATTGAATTAAATAATCATTTTCATACGGCTCCCCTCTTGTTCGCTCCTTGATCCTTGCTGGAAGGCTGGACTAAAGCATTCATGCGCTCTTGCAACAGGTGATGTCTGGAGCAAGATGATTTCAGCCTCATTAACAACTTCTTATAAGTAGCCTGTTACGACATACTTGACTGGAGCAGTAGTTCTGCTGTTTCTTGGCCTCCTCAGAGACCCTTCGGGGACTACGCGGGACGAACTAGATTAGGGACGCTAGACAATATATGTCATGTTGACACGCATATTTATGATATGTTCAAGGGTTGCACAGTTTGGGTGGAGCAGTAAAAATAAATGACTTCAGGGAAGGGCCAGCGCTGGAAGTGTTAGAAATGTAACGTGGTATTCTTGAGCCACCGTGTTCGCTCTCTGTTGATGACGATGTTGTGTGTCTGCCAGTGTAGTTATTGGAAGTGACGGTAAATGTTGGGTAATATAATCTACGTTGCTAAATTATTTAATTTTTGTTGTTTCAAGGTATCACTATAACAGTTCATCCGTTACCAATCAGCTCACCATGAAGCAAGGTCTTCATGAAACTATGTCACGTGCCATCATCTTAAGATCTTTCCGTTTCATCTTCATCATTTTCATGTCTGTATCCTGTTCTCTTCTCCTCGTGTTTTGTGGTCTACCTCTACCTTTTTGCCCTGGGCATTTACAATAAACTATAACAATAGCAGAAAGAAAGAAACAATTAATCAATACGTTTTTTTTTTTTAGCTCCCCAAAGACCACAGACCTTCAACAAACACGCGCCATGTCGTCCTCCTGTCACGTGCCATCAGCTCAAGTTCTATCCACGTCTTCCTCATCATTTTCACTTCTGTCTCCAGTTGTTTTCTTCATGTGTTTGTCAGTCTACCTATGCCTCTCTTTTCCTGGGGATTCCTGAACAAGAACTATATATAAATATATATAAATATATATATATATATATATATATTTATATATATTTATATATATATATATATATTTATATATATATATATATATATATATATATATATATTTTATATTATATATATATATATATATATATATATATATATATATTTATATTTATATTATATTTATTTATATATTTATATATATATATTAATTATACATTTTCCTGCATCGTGCATTACGTTTGTGTATTTATACATTATATATACCGTTCTAGGGTCTAGGTTTGTGTATTTATACATTATATATACCGTTCTAGGGTCTACGTTTGTGTATTTATACATTATATATACCGTTCTAGGGTCTACGTTTGTGTATTTATACATTATATATACCGTTCTAGGGTCTACGTTTGTGTATTTATACATTATATATACCGTTCTAGGGTCTACGTTTGTGTATTTATACATTATATATACCGTTCTAGGGTCTACGTTTGTGTATTTATACATTATATATACCGTTCTAGGGTCTACGTTTGTGTATTTATACATTATATATACCGTTCTAGGGTCTACGTTTGTGTATTTATACATTATATATACCGTTCTAGGGTCAAGAAAATCAGAAGGTGAGAATGCGGCATTAGGAGCTAGAAACGAATTTACTTTATTTGAAATGGTTGAGAATTGGGCACGCATACGCCTGTCTATTATTATGCTCTTTGTCTATATATCTTGACCATTACTCATGCGGTCAACCCGCAACCAGTTAATTTTTAAATAAGACTTAGACCAGCGGTAGGCAACGCAGGAGCTATAGGGATCTACTTCAAAAAACGCTGAGCTCCCTAAAGACCTATTTGAAGTATCTTTTTTTCCCCCCAGGGTTCTCTGTATTTGGAATTTGCAGTAAGTGCTGCCTATATACAGCTTTTATCTCTACCAAACGATCTACTTCCTGTAACGCCATCGAAAGGAGTTGTGGAGAATTGAAACTGAATGATACTTTTCAGAATGTTAACTTGGCGTTCAAGAAAAGATGACGTTCTTGTCTTATATCTCACCATTAAATAGCATTTTATTAAACTAGGTCACTGGGAACGAGGAAAAAGTACCTAGAATCGTGGGGGATACCGTGCTTTTAAATATCGGCGTGAGCGAGTTGGTCAGTATTTCCTAAGCTTAACAGTTCTTTCTGTTTCCTTTCCATCACCTAGAGTTCTACCAAATCAAAGCTGGTAGTTACCGGTAGGACGCATTCGATTGCTTGCCGACTCCTCCAAGATTAGACCATAGAACCAGCAGCAACAACGCTGATGGAACTAAGTGAGGATGTAGAGACACGAGATGATATTAACTCTAGAGATCTGTTGAGGCATTTAGCCTGTTATTTTGAGTTCCTGCAGATCTGTAATTTACTGGTACAGTATCATTGTCTGCCTAGGAAGGAAAGGAAAAGAAAGAACT